>JAODAL010004977.1:0-117500 GCA_025379985.1 Phyllomedusa bahiana
ATGCTGTGTTTTCTGATTTAAATGCTAAACCGCTTTTCCCAGAAAGTCATTCAAAGAGTCCTTTTTTTTTAAACCCCGCCCACCGAGACTAGCCCACCCATCAACTGATAAACCTATTCTTTTGAATAGGTAGAAACATGTGAATAACTGTCAGTGGGCGGGGCTAGCACCTGCTCATGAATAACATTTGAGGGGTAAATGCTCTAAAACTACAGCACCTTACAGAAAAAGGGGCACAGCACTGGAAACAGCAGGTCTGACACTGGCTTGTGCTGTCCTCAGCAAGGGGAGTATAATCTATGTGACAGGTTCCCTTTAAGCCAGTACGTGTCTGGGACCGTCTGAAGTTTGCTAGAGAGCATTTGGATGATCCAGAAGAGTATCGGAAGAATGACATAAGGTCAGATGAAACCAAAGTAGAACTGTTTGGTAGAACACAACTCGTGTTTGGAGGAGAGAGAATGCTGAGTTGCATCCAAAGAACACCATACCTACTGTGAAGCAAGTGGGTGGCAACAACATGCTTTAGGGCTGTTTCTCTGCAAAAGGGACCAGGATAACTGATCCATGTACATGAAAGAATGAATGGGGCCATATATCGTGAGATTTGGAGTGCAAATCTCCTTCTATTAGCAAGGGCATTGAAGATGAAACGTGGCTGGGTCTTTCAGCATGACAATGAACCCAAGCACACCGCCAGGGCAACGAAGTAGTGGCTTCGTAAGAAGCATTTCAAGCTCCTGGAGTGGCCAAGCCAGTCTCCAGATCTCAATCCCATAGAAAACATTTGAAGGGAGTTGAAAGTCTGTGTTGCCCAGACATTACTGCTCTAGAGGAGATCTGCATGGAGGAATAGGCCAACATACCAGCAATAGTGTGTGCCAACCTTCTGAAGACTTACAGAAAACATTTGACCTCTGTCATTGTCAACAAAGGATATATAACAAAGTATTGAGATGAACATTTGCTACTGACCAAATACTTATCTTCCGCCATAATTTGCCAATTAATTCTTTCCAAATCAGACAATGTGATTTTCTGGATTTGTTTTCCCATTTTGTCTCTCATAGTTGACGTCTACCTCTGATGTCAATTACAGGCCTCTCTCATCATTTGAAGTGGAAGAATTTCCCCACTGTATCTCTATGGAAAGATGGTATTTAGTACTGAAGCCCCAAAATGCCATCAACATAATATAAAATGAATAGGAAAGAAAATACAAATAAATTAAGTCCTTATATATAACATGAGGAAGAGCTACTGGAAAGCTGGAATCACTTTCCATGATAGGTGCTTCTTTGGTTCATGTACTTTATACACATTTCACTAGAAAAAAAAAGAAAACGGGCCACCCTCACCTGGTGCCCAAAGCAGCCACTTCTCCTGGCACATGTAAAGAGCAGTACAGAACATGTAGTACCACACTGGACTGTAGAGAGGCGCTAGTAAAATGTCAATCACTGCATGCACTGCACTAATAGATGTTTTACACGTAAAATGTTGATGATAATTGTCTGGATCAGTGTCTGTGACACTCTATCTTGCAACCACACAAGCTACAATGTCCCAGGAAGGACCTTTGTATGGTAAATATATTGTGTCCTTAAGCCACTGTAACTTGAGGGATAACTGTTTATGCTGCATTCTTTTGATACTTGCTTTGGGTGAGAAGTATTGCAACACTACATTTTATTGTTTTGAGTTTACGTTTAATAAAGGTTTTTGCTTTTTTACATGTAATTACTTATAGCTGCATGGAAGCACTTTTTATGGTTGCTAAAAGAGAATAAAGTAGAATTTTTATTACAAAAAGCAATTTCATAGGAATGGTGTGAAGACTACCCCTCTACGTAACCTGTCGCTTAGTTGCAATTAGAGGAGATGGCATCTTCTAATCAGCCCCACAGGGTCAAACATGGAGTCAGTCGGGTGGATTGGCTCACTTCTTCTCCACACTTTGAGGGAGGCACTTAATGTGTGCCTTTGTTCTATCTAGTTACTCTTCAGCAAGACATTATACAGAAGACAAAATGTACAGGAAGCCTATTACACTTTGATGAAAACTTCCCGTTATGTTTGTGGTCTGTGCTTTCAAAAGCTGTTCAATACTGGCATGCACGTTTAGTATGGCAATCTTTCACCTAATATACTTGTACTGGCAGGCTCAGACTTCACAGCGATACTAGGACAATACCACGGGATTATCAGTTTGTGTTTCATTGTTTAAATGAATGCTACCTGTTTGGATTAAACTCAACTCCTAATTGTTTTCAGCAGTAGCACATTGCCTTTTCTTGCATCATGATCAAGCTCTGCAAACAATGGCAGACACAATGTGTAAGGCGGGCATCAGCTACATTAGTACAATGTATTTAGGAATTAAATGGACCAGCGGTAGACATCTAGATGAATGGCAGAAAAATAGGCCATTCATTCTTACTTCAATCTGCTCATTCATAAATGTATTTTCCCCCCTCAATACAATGGTTGCTGATGGAAGCAGTATTATTTCAAACATTATTTGATTTCTGTTGCATTCTGGGTCTTATTTGCAGATCTTATAAGAAATGGTTTTGATGTTTAAAAGGTGATGGATCCAAATTTATAACAAAAACTTGGACTGTCTTCAATCATTCCTGAGTGCTTTAGCAATAAAAAACCCATCTGAACTTGAAAAAAATACAGCTAAAATAAAGCCTTTTGGGGTCTTTCTGTGTTTATGAATGCAGAATTCAGCGAGGTTCAGGGTTAGGAGTCGGGGGCATGCCATTATTTTTTCCTCCAGGAGATCTTTACTCATTGACTTTAAAAAATGCTCTGTGTGAAAACTCAGTAAATTATGTTAGCGTGAAAATTACACAGGACATAGATGCAAATTGACTGTGCAGCTATATGTCTGTATAACACAAATGATAAGGGCACCCAGGTAAGGTCACTAACAATCTGTCAAACAACTAACGATAATTCCATATTTTTATTGACGGCAAAGACTAAATTAAATCACCTACGTTAACAGCTTAATTTTGTTGTTTCAATTCTAGATTTACTAATACAGGACGTATATGGTTCCACCGATACATGTCGTTAAGAGGTGTTTCCCATCATATTATGTGATGGTGATGTAGATAGAGATGTGACAGGTGTGGGTCACAGCAGGTGAGGGCCCCATAAAATCTCAATTCAGAATTGTCTGTTGCACTTGTGCTCGACCTTTCCATTTTTGTGTCTATTGGACTTCTGAGCTAGAGTCAAACAACCCCGTTGGAACTATAAAAACAGAATAGAATTTAGGAGCTCGTCTCACTGGCGCACAATACTATGGGTGACATGTGAAAGTCACTTCTTCGCGCGCTTATGCGCCAATGATAGTGGAAAGTGAATAGGGCCGGACAGGGGTCGGCCCCGCCATGCTTTAGAGTAGCGCTGTACGAGCTTGCTTCTAAAACCACACAACAATTGGGGTGCGCCACCCCAAATACGCCGTGTAAACATACCCCTTTCTTTTTGAATTTGATTTAGAGCCCTATATCGGGGACAGTCAACGGATGTGTGTGTGATCGATAGAATACTGGTAACAATGAGCCTGCAATGTGTTGGTGCTGTATGAATGAATATAATCACATTAAAATAAATCAGTACACACCACTGTAGCCATAATTTTCTGCAAAGTAGGCACCTAGTTTCTACTCGGTAAAAAATGTCACCCAGCAAATAAAATATTTTGATAAAGTTCAGGTCCATTAAACAATAGTTTGAATGTAGAGTCTGAGAACCCAAAACATCTTTAGAAAAATAACAGCGAGCAATGTGCGGAGTACCTGCCATTTTTTGAAGAGATTATACGTACAGTTCAGCTTCAATTCTGAAAGATTAAGAATAAACCCTTTAATGTATTTAAAAAATAAATAATATCATTAAAATACAAAAAGGTCTAGGCATGTGTTGATTAAAATGCTGCAATAGTAAGAATGTCTTTTACGATATTGAGATAGGATTATTAGTTATTTTTTTTTTATCAATCTATAGGAATTGACAATGTGTATGATTAAAAAGAGGATATCCAAGTGAAATCAATAGTTGATCTTAGAAACTGCATCATTATTCTAGGTTTGCACCTTGTACGCAGTTTTTGAACTTTTTAAGCTGTTTGGAAGTACTCACAGATCCTATGACTTGTCACGTAATCCTATTTTAATCTTGTGTGGCATTGCTTCTTTATTAGAATAGGGCATAATTTAATATAATAGAAGGATAAACGTCCGTTAACCTTGAATATAACACTTGATATTTATTTGATTTAATTTATCTGTGAGATTTTGGTAAATGGCAATTTGTTATAAATCAAAGTTTAGTGTTTGCATACATTGTAAATTATGATGTTTTGATTATTTTTAAGTGGATTTTTCCGCTGCATGTTGCTGTTATAATACAGGGGCATTTTGTCATTTTTATAAGCTGGCTTTGCAGGACACAGAAGCAAGATATTTTTAATTTTGTTCTGTTGTTATCTAGTTACCACTTTAGTGTTAAAGTATAATATTTTATTACTTTATATACTATGATTAAGTTGGTCCTCATCAACATTTAGTTTTTCCTATATGCATAAATTTCCAATACGATAGTGAAAGGTGAGGCAGTACATATACCGAGTTCAGTGGAGGATTCAAGGACCTCCATTCTTGTGATCATCTATCGTCCAGTGGTCAGATCCCTTGGATCCATATACAGTATTTATTACATCTCCTGTGAAAAAACATGGAGGGAATTGAGGACGCCTCTGATCACCACGGTTTAACCTTAGATTGCCATGATCTGTGATTGCGCATATTTAAAGCGGATATCCCCAGTCCCATTGGTCAACCGGAATATCCAGGGAAAAAATAGTAATAAAAAAAAAAAAAAACAGGAAAAAAGGAAAAAAAAAAATAAATAAAAAGATAAAAACATTTTATAAGATAAACTTTATTTGTGGTACTATTACAAAAGAAAAAAAAACTAATCTACAAGTATTAGGTATCCACTGCCGTAAAACCTATATACTTAAATCTAACAGGTTATTTAAGTGTGTGAAATGTGAATGGTTAAAATAGATTTTTTAAAGACAAATGCAAAAAAAAAATGCTTTATTTCATTTTTTTTTTCTGTTTTTTTAATCGCGCAGTATATTTATATGTAAGCATCAAAAACATATAACTTCTACCCACATTAAAAAATAAAGTCCTATGCAACTAGCATCACTGAAAAAATACAAATAAAAGGTCTGATTGTTGGAAACGTAGTAAGGCAAAAACTGAAAAACATATCTGGTCCTTAAGGCCTTTTCAGGCCTTGTGCTTGTGGGGTTAACCCTCTCTACAATTTTCATCCGTTTTACAAATTATGCTGGCTGCCACTCCAGTTTAGCAAAACTTGTACTGCATGACTTTCTCAGACTAGAACATGCACTTGGTGGCAAAGTTATGGAGACCCGGTGACAATAGACCCTCTTCTCTCCTGACCATTTTCTTACATTCTATTATGGTTAGTTCAGTAGTATCATGAAATTATAGCCGCATAGGTTAACTCACTGCCAATTGGAGACTCCTATCTCCGCCACAGTACAAGACATTACAAAATGGCAAGGGTATATTGAAAACCTAGATGCCAAATTTATTAAAAATAGTTCCAACTAACAGGACAACTTAAAGCTGAAAACAATTTATACTTGCAATTTAGTAGACCAAATTGCAAGTTAAAGTGTTATCACTTGAAGTGTTCTTAGTATTGGAAACGTTTATAATAAATTTTGGCATATTATGTTTCATTACGACTTTGCCATTTTGTTGTCTTCTTTTTCGCTTGTACAATTTGCAGGCTTATCACAGAACTCGTGAACCACTGAATAAACATTACCTTTTTGTAGTACCCTTGTTTTACAATAAAATGTGTTCGAAATTTTTCCAAGGATCAGCAGTTGAGGTAGCATCTTGCACCGCCGAAGATGATTGATATGGATCTTTGGATACGGAATTCTGTCCTGTAAAATGATTAAAAGAATCCCCCCTCCTTTTTTATTGAATAATTGGTTCATTTAACAAACCTCCTCCTACTGCAAAAGATCAAATATAAGTATATGAAAAAATATTAGTATGATTTGTGAGCATAATAATTAAACTACAGCTCCACAGTACAAGACACCTTTAGATGTAATACTATAACTTACAGTTATGTCATTAGTAGCCACTGTGATTGCATCCTTTTAGCCTGTAAAAATGTATGCGCATGCTAAAAAAAAAAGAAGGATTTTGCAAATAATTCAGAGTTATTATCTTTAACACTACAGCCTTTATAATTCTCATAGCATTGTAAAAGGGTGACATACTGCGCAATATATATTATATTGATCAATAAACTCAAACTTATAAAATAAAAGCATGTGAGACGTCCCCCTAATGGAAGCTGTCTCAAATAGGTCTCAGAATTCTATCATTTTCCCCTATGACTTTGCGATAAGAAGGGTAGAGAAAACTGGACATCAATCGCTTTACTAAAGGGAAATGAACAGTGCGAATCTCAAAAAGGATTATGCAAATATTGATAGTGTCATGTATTATTAAACCAAGAGACATAAAACTTGTATTACAAGTGACAAAAATAGGGCACTTTCCAAGAGTTATCTTGTATGATTACAAACAGTTGTCACTATTAGATCTGGTCTGGATTGTGGAGGCTAGCGCAACATTGGAGAATTGTTTTCCTAGCCATGGAGAAATTCCAAAGTGGTTCCAGTAGAGTTTCATTTAGGTATCGGTGAACATGTAGATGGAAATTTGGAGGTGCACCATCCTGCTGATAGAGGAAGATCTCCTAAATGTTGTCTATGTGTGCATAAACCATACTTTTAACATATCCAGGTAGGACTGGACAGTGACCATGTTCTTGACAAAAAACAAGGGACTATAGCCTTTGTACCTGCTCATTGCATACTTTGGGTAAGTCCCTCGTTGCTCAACAAGCGCATATAGCTTTTCTGAGTTCTAAATATTCAAGTTGTGGCGATTGACCTTCCCTCTGAAATAAAAGGTAAACTCATCGCTGAACACCTGCCCGTCACCAAATTTGTTCACTTCCTATCAACCCTGCAGTTCAAGGCATAAGACACAGCTTTTCAGTTTTCCATGCAAAAAGCTTTTTCTTGCTTCCATGTCGCCATCTTATGCCACACTGTACATTTGGCTCTTCAAAATGAAAGCTGTGATTAGTTGCTATAGGCAATAAGTCAGTTTGGCTCTCATTTTCAGTCACCGGCCAATTATCACTGATGTTACTGGAAGAACAGATCTTTACCACTGATTTCACTGTAAGGACAGACCTTTACTACAGGCACTGGCCATTTACCACTGATGTTACTGTAAGAACAGACCTTTACTACAGGCACCAGCCATTTACCACCAATGTTACTATAACTACATACCTTTACTACAGGCATCGGCCATTTACCACTGAGGTCACTGTAACTACAGGACTTTACGACAGGTACAATGGCCATTTACCACTGAGGTCACTGTAACTACAGACCTTTAATACAGGCACCGACCATTTACCACTGATGTGACTAACTACAGGACTTTACTACAGCCACTGGCCATTTACCACTGAGGTCACTGTAACTACAGGCAACAGCCATTTACCACCAATGTTACTGTAATTACAGACCTTTACTACAGGCACCGGCCATTTATCACCTGGGTCACGGTGACTACAGGCACCAATCTTCTAGAATCATCGTGCATAATAAAATAAATCTGCACATATTTTTTTGCCTTTAAAAATGCACCATATTTAAAAAGCCATAACTCATCCACCCCGTATCAACATTCTCATAGGATGGCTTGTTTGTTGCATGACAAGTTTTACTTTTCAGTTGTAGCATTTATTCCACCAGATAATATACAACGGAACAAAAAAAATCCCAGTGGAACAGTTAGAAAAAAAAAATGAAGGTATGCCATTTTTTTTTCTTAAAGTGGAGAGGTGTGGGTCTTGGTCTTTTGCAGACTTCACCATGTGGAATAAAAGACACATTTTTTATTCCATGAGCGATTAAGGATGTCTGCGTCACATTACCAATCAATTGATATAAGTTTTTGTAATTGTTTTACTACGCTCTATTAAAGAATGGATAGGTTGCTTTTTTTGTGCTTTTCTTAACTTTGTAAAGGAAACAAATAACTTTTATTTTTCTATTGTCGGAGCTGTAGAAGGGCTCATATTTTGCTGCTTTATCGGTCTCATTTTTTGGGTGTCATGTATCCATTCCATGCATTTGTTTTAGAGCATTTCACAATAACACAACAGTTGTAATTCGTATTCAATGGTTTTCCAGGACTTTAGTCATGGAGGACCTGACTCCTATCACACCCACTGATCAGCTAAATTAATGGGTGCCATTGTGCTTTGTGGAGCTCTTTGACCTTTCTATTGTTTTTCAGCAGAGTGCTGTATATTATATAATAGTTATACCTGTATACCTGTATAGAACATACAGAGCCATGCTTGGTAATGAAAAAGCCATGGGCCTTTCCATCAATTGACAACTCCCCCCCCCCCCCACCAATAATATTAATAAAGTCCTGGAAAACCCTTTTAATAATGCTTATTTTAATATATCCACACATCAGTCAGTTATGGCACACAAATATTAATACGTGGGGAGAGATACTGTAGCTACGCAGACATGAATATACATAGATTAATTTTAGACAGCACTTGGGATTAGCAACGCACTTGTAAACAGTAAGATTTGCTTTTCTTTATAGTCAAATGCAGCCTAAATCGAGAGCAAATTGTTTCGCTTGGGTCTATAATACTGGTCTCCTCTGGTGTAATTTTATATACATTGTGCCATATTTTCACCCAAGTGTGTTTTGTCTTTTTGGTTTTTGGATTAGATACACCTTGTATAACCATCCTAATATACAAAGCTATTAAAAAAAGAAGTCTGAGCCAAACATCTGAATGATAACATTTTATTACATTTTTTATTCAGTATTTTTCAAACAGAACTTCATACATTTGAGATAAAATTAGAGGTCATGGAAACAGATATAGCCTTAAGCTTTGCACTGTAGAACAATTAAATCAATAGACCACCAATAGCTTTCAACTGTGCAATGCTTGTTCTTAAAGGGAAACTTCCATCTGAAAGGGGTATTTTTGTTAAAAAAAAAAACACAATTCTTGAAAAAAATTTCGGCAGTACTGTGTAATTAAATATTTCGTAAAAAAAAGTGCCATTTTCTAGCTGAGATACAAGAGATACATAATTGAATGTGTTGGGTGACTAGAATCTCAGTTTTTTTACTGTTAGGGCTGCATGCTTTTATGTATGTAGTGTCATTACAGATAGTAGATAATGACATAATGATAACTCTATTGTTCCCTAGACAGGCCTAAATAAATATTAGACTAGACAGGGAGGGCAATAACAAGAGCAATACATGAACGCATAATGGGTCAAAACTTTTTGCAGTGGGAGATTTCCAATTTTCTTCACACTTCAGACCCTGCTGTTAAAGGGGTTGTCTCAACTCACTGTTTCATAGAGCTATGCAGCATTATTTCATTCATGCATCTTGTCACTTCCTGGTCAAGCTGTCTGTAATTAGCATATGAGCTCCTTGTATTCAGAACTTCTGCATAATTAGCATCTAGATTAGATAAAACTAATCTCCTGCATACCAGGTCCAGAGAAGCTTCAGAGCTAAAGTAAAACAGTTAGTAATTAAGTGCTTTTGTTCTGAAAGATTTGATAACACACTAGCTTAGAGGCTGGCTGCAGTTCTGTGCCATGAATGTTCTGAAAGTTCTGCTATCAGATAAGATAAACAGCAGGGAGAACAAGCAGACAGGTTGTAACTAGAGAAACCTGACAGCCCTCCAAAGGTGATAAAATCATTTGTGATCTGAAGACCACTCATTCAAATCCATCATGCAAATCACTCATTCCCCCCATGGGGGAAAAAAAAAAAGTGAAAAATAAAATAAACACGTACACCGCCTTTTTCCTCTTTACAAACGCCAATCGCACCCAAAAGATAAAAATAAATAAAGTACACATCTTTGATATCGCCATGTGCGTAAGGACCTGCCCTATAAATATGTCATGTAAATTAACCCGCACGGTGAACGCTGTAAAAAAAACAAAAACACAGAAATTTTGTTCATCCCGCAGCACATAAAATAGAATAAAAAGCGATTAAAAACTCATATAAATGTCAAAGTTGTACCAAATAAAACATCAGTTCATCCTGCAAAAAAAAAAACTAAAAAACAAAAAAACCCTTTACACATTTCTGCATACAGAAAATTTAAAAAGTTTTGGCTATCAGTAGACAGTGGTGCATAAATATGGTTTTACACAATAAAAACTTTTTTTTTTTTTTTTTTAAAAAAAAAGCGCTTCAACATAAAAAAACTATATAAAATGGGTATCATAGTAATTGTATCGACCTACAGACTAAAACTAACTTGTCATGTATACTACACGGTGAGCGCTGCTATAATGCTGTATTTTCCGTGCACAGAATGCTGTAATGCTGTGTTTTCCGTACACAGAAAAATAAAAAAGTTTTGACTCTAAGGCTATGTTCACACGGCTGATATGGGGATGGATTTCAGTCCAGATTGCGCGCCGTATACTGCGCGGGCAATAGACGGCTGAAATCCCTCCCTGTCATTTCGGTAATCACAGTTCTCATAGAGAACGATGGATTCTGTTCCTCTCCCCGACATAGGAAATCGGCCGAGTGGGGAGAGAAGTGGAACATGCACTTTTTATCCCGGAGTGGATAAGCGCCATGGATAATGAATGTTCTATAGGGCGGGAGCTCCGCCTCTCCACCCCTCCCCCCAAAGAGCCGTAATTGATGGGCGGAAACACCAATCCGCCAGTACGGGGGTGAATCCGCCGTGTGAACATAGCCTTAGACCCAAACAGCAGTTTACACCCACATGTAGGGTATTGCTGAACTTGGAGGAAATTGTGTAACAAATTTTGGGGTGCTTTTTTTTTCCAGGATTCCTTGAAAATATTAAACATTTTAAGATAAAATTGCAGATTGTTGGAAAAATATATTTCTTAATTTTCAACAGTTCCTTAATACTAAAATAATAATTTGTGAATACACCCTGTGGGGTAAAAAATTACTACATACTGCCACCCTGGATATATTGCATTAATGGGGGGTTTTAGTTTTCTACCAAATTAAGGTGGCGTTTGTTTAAAAAAAAGTGTTTAGGAAATGCCACCCTTATATTGGTGTTCCCACCACCCCAAGTGCCATTATTAACATTGTGGTGCCTTAAAATTAAATATTCATGAATTAAAAAAAAAAAAGGGAAGGGGGGGGGGGGGGGATCCCCAGCGGGAGTTTCCAGTAAATGGTATTTGCTTTCCTTCCTATTTCCAAGGCCTTTGGGGTTGTGTCATATTAGCGCACTATGGGGAGGGGCACCCCACAGTTTAATTGGGATAGGTATATTCTAAAAAAAAGAAACACGGGTCTCAGGTGGTACCTGGGGGGGGGGAAGTTTTTGGATCTAATTTAAAGTTTGTCTATGTTACCCTGGGTTTTTTTGCCCCATTTAACCGTTTGTCAAGTTTGGAAATGAGAATTATGGAGGAAGATAAGTATATTCTGGAATATAATAAACATCTGGCACCATCAGCCCCACGCAAAAGTATATAAAATGTAGCGCGAAAATTTTTGAAATAAAATTTCAAAAAAACCTCCCAACAATTTGTCTTTAAATATGTATCTTGTGGGCATTGAACCCTTAAAGGGTTGCAAAACAACAAACACTTATCTAAAAAAACACTGCTGTAAGTTTAACTTTTTAGGGAGTCCTCGGTAGTCTTTAGGAATAAGTTTAATTATATTGGGGGGTAGATTTTGCTTTCAAAAATACATTATGCAGGCCAATCCGTTGAAGGGGCTCACGGGTCAGAAATCTGGGGGGGGACTGGGTTCCCTATAAAAAAAAAATGTAGTGAAGAAACCAGGATTCAAAACAAAGGGCCCCCCGGGGAGGTAGAAGGATCGTTATCTACGCCAAAAGAGTTGAGCAAACAAAACTTAACAGCTTAAATTATTTGACATTACGAGGGGAGGGCCACGTAGCGGAGTTGTCTATTCATCTAATAGCTATGGCGGAAAAGGTTTAAATGGGGGTAATTCATGTATTGTTAGGGTCGTTGGAGAAAAGGAATGAGGTCTTGGTAAGATTTATATAAATTTATATTCTATTAATATATTTTTGCAAATTGATACAATTATTACCCATCCACACTCGGCAAACAATTGGATTGGTGGGGATACTAATTTCCTCGTTAGTTTCCACACGTATAGGCGTCTTACATTTTTAAACATATGAAAAACTGATAAACCATTTTTATTATTAAATTTTTTTGTTGGGGACCACTCGTGTTTGTTTGCATAATGGAAAAGACATTTCCCCCAACAATTAGTTGACCGAATTGAGGCTGTGTGATTTTGTGGGTGTGTGTTAAGGGGAATTTTGGTATTTTTATATTATACGGCATTAACCCTACCTATTTTCACCCAGCGGGGGGGAACCACCAAAATTTGGTTTGGTGGTTATACGTTTCGCGCCATATTAAACTATTTATATAGAGGGGGGGAAAATACCCCCACTCGATGTGTCACTAAAAAAGTTATATCTTTTGAAAAAAAACATAAAGTATAATACTTGACAATAAAGGCAAATTTTAAAGTTTGTAATATTATTACTTGGAATAATAAATTGCATATCAATATATAAAAAAATTTAGGGGAAACCTTTTTTTTTTTGGTTTGTTTTTTTTCAGTTTTGAAGAAATCTTGGATCTTTCCAATAAGCCCCTAAATAAAAATAAACTACTAAATAGCATAAATGGCCTGAAAAAAAACATGCGTGATTGGGTTTCCCTCTTAAACTATTAATTTTGGTTACCCCCCCACCAATTCTTTTGGGGGGGCAAAAAAATATTCCAAATAACAAAAGGCAAAATGAATTTTTCTTTTTAACTCCCCAAATGAGATTTCCTGCACACCACGTGTCCATGGGTTTTTTTTGAGCCCCCACTCCTTGGGCAAGCAAAAAACTGCGGTTTCCCATTGAACCCCCATTTTCAATTCAGATTGTTTTAGTTAAAAGGACTTTTTTTCAGAGGGATTTTTTTCAGGGGGATTATAGAAGGGCCCCAACTTGCGCGTAATAGGGGGGGCGTTCCTATGTTTCTTGGTATCTTAGCCATATCTTGGATGGTTTTACAGCTTTGTTGTTTGTTTGGGGGTTTTCATTATGTCCAGTTGGAGGATGAAATACTGAGGCCTATGGGATGGGATTTTTCTCATTTTTATAACCACTTGCAACAAGATTTAATGGAAAGAATTAAATATCTCTCCCCCCACTCCCATGTAGGCAGGGGATATAGGCCGAAGCTAGGGGCTTGGGGGGACCAAATAAACACCCAAACGGGTTAAAAGAAAAAAACCCAAATAGGCCATATTATAATATAATATATATTTAAAATTTTTTATTCTCCACAAAAGGGGTCCAACGCTTTTGGAAAACAAAAAAATAAAAAAAAAAAAAACCCATTTAAGTTTAAATTATGAATTTTTTTTCCAAAAACTTGGTATAGCGTATTTCCCAGGGACGGAGGGGCCGCGAACAGTACTGATTGATTAAAATGTATTGATACTCTTTGAATTTTTTGCCCATTATTAACCCACACCATTGATTCTTGGCACAGGGGTTGGGATAAAGGATAAGGATGTTACATTTCACCACCCCAAGTAATAGCACCAATATCAATAAATAAACAAAAAACAAGTAGAAAAAGTTTGGTGGGGCTGGGACATTAACACTTTTATATGGTCCTTTTGGGTTTTTGTTTTTATGTTCAAGCCCCACACTTGGCACTGGGCCATAAAATTTTGCTTGTATACCTGAATAAGGAATGGAATAAAGGAATAACATTTTGTGGGGACTCAAAAATGTTAAACAGATCAATTTTTTATTTTGATTAAAAAAATAATTTTTTTCTGGTCTTTTGGCTTTACCTTCCAGGATTCGAGTAGTTAAGATGGAAAAACGAGGGGGTGGGCAGATTTTTTTTCCAGCAAGTGGGGGTCAAATGTGATCCTTTTTGCATACCACACCCACAAAAGCCAAAGAAAGAAAAAAACTGGTTTTCCAATTGGGTTTTGTCAGAGGGAAAGAAGGGGAATTTCCAGCATGGCTAGGGGGGAGAAAAATGAACCCAGCACAAAATCCAACCTGAACCCTTGAGAAAATTCCAAAATAATAAGAAAAATTATGGGAGGGGAAAACCTAAGGCTCCAGGGAGTTCATAGAAGGGAGCCCACGGGGGAATACTTCAAGGATTTATGTTTTTTGTGGGCGGAAAAGAATGGGGGGGCCAAAATCCCACATGAGGCCATCCCCCACAGGGGGTGTAAATTTATTCCTTTTTCCCATAACAAACAGGGGGGCTTTTGGTACCCATGTATTTAATATACAATTTAAGTTATAAGAGTGTTTGAATCAAAATTATAACTTTTTTTCTCTGTGTTATTTTCTCAATTATTTACACCACACAATTAAATTTATGAGAAAAACAATCTAATTGGTTTTTTTGGAATTTTCTTTGTGACCTGGTTTGGTGGGTATACATGGTTGGAATGTGTTACCGACAATTTTGGGGTGGGGTGAGGAATTTTTCAAATGTACAATAGCCACAACCCTTAGGGAAAAATAATTTTAATTTATAATTCCTAGAACATTTTGTTAAGGTGGGTTCATTTTAACTTATTCTTTTACCCCAGCTTGAAGTTAACACAACCATTTTTTTAATTGCAAAACCTCAAAATTATAATGTAAAAGGCTATCTACATTACCCCCATCACCCCACCCCACCCCCAGGAATTTTAATAAAAACGAGACACATAAAAAGGGGGGGGGACTAATATACAATAATTTTTATTAATATTTTTTGGCTCTACTTTACACCACACTTTGACTCCTGAATCAAGGGGATTTTTCTTTTTTCTTCTTTCAGGGTGGGGATGTATTTGCCAAATGGGCCAATTTAACTGGGTGGGAGTTTATTGGGGGACTAGTTATTTGGGATTCACTGCGGGTGGAGAATAAAAAACCATTGTTCCAGGCGGTACGCAATATTTATAACGGCGAATCACAGTTCATTGGGAGGGGAGAGGGGGCGTTTACTTATTAAATGAGGATTCAATCTAACCTTAACTTATTGGGGACTTTAAATTAAAGTAAAAGAATCTGTTTATTTCCTAATTTGGTTTTTTTTACACAATTTGGGAGGTGTTAGAATTAATAGGTGGGTGGGCTTTTTTAGATTACGGAAAAAATAATCCATAAAACCCCCCCCAATCTTTTCTCGGAACACAAAAACCATTCCAAAAGTTGTCGATAAAAGGGTTTAGGATTCATTTTTAAATATAACTGCCTATTTAAATGGGGGGGGACCACTTTTATTTTTGAAAGTTTCCCTTTTCTCTTTCTCCCCAAAATGGGGTACTGGGGATTTTTTTTCCTAAATTGAATTTGATTGGAAGCCAAAATTTACTTTAATTTTACCAAGAGACACTCTTTGACAAATTTTTTACTAGTATTAGGGGTTTGCAATTAAAAAAGGGGAGTGGGGAATATAAATTATTTCTATCAAATACTCACCAATAAAAGTCTATGGAGTAGCTTTGGGGGCTTTTGGTTTGGAAAAATTTCAGGATTTGAAAAACATAAAAAAGAATGTCTTTGAAGTTTTTTTTTTTTTTTAATGACACTAAAAGAGGGAAGCATCTCGTTTAATTTAACTTTAGGAAATTTGTTATTTGGACAAAACCACGGTCCAAGCTTGTTTAGACCAGATGTTTTCAGTACTTTTTTTCGCGACATAAACTTTGTTAATCCTCTAACCAAAGGGTTTTAAATTTGCAATATTGACAAAACAGGTTGGGATAAGGGTCCTTTAATTTGCCCCAAAGGGGTAGAATAACAAATTTGAATTGGGATTTAAAAAAAAAGTTACCTCCCTTATTATTTTTTTGCTTGGTTCAAAATATTTTTTTTGGCATCTGAAGACCCAAAGGAAAACAAACACCCTTTACCAATTTGTTCTAAAACATGTTTACATTCACTATTGTTGGAGGGGAAACTTTCAAAGTAGGGATTTGTGCTGGTCTCCGGGGGGGGACGGGAAAGTGGCCCATCTGGTCCTTACTGTGGGTCTCATGGGAGTATTGAGGATTTATCTTCTCATTCTTTTGGCTAAAATACTGGGGCCTGTAGGTGAAATATTCCAAGGGATTTACTGGGGGGACAAGCAATTTAAATGGCCTCCCATTTTCAAATGAGTATTACTGTTAAAGAAATTCCCACCAATCACCTTCTTCCTTCTTTTAATTGTACTTTTTTTTTTTCTTTAATTAAACCACCTCGTTCTCGGGGGGGGACCCTGGGGCGGTAGAGTACATTCCCCAGGGCCGCTAAGGGGGGGTGGACTTTTGCCCAGGGGGGGATCCCGGCCTTCGCTCGGAAACCCCCCGCACCAAATGGGGTCTCTGAGGCGTGTTGTTAAGCGGGGGGGGCTTTTAATTGGGCTGTCACTATAATAACCTACTCCTTACGGGGGCCATGGCATAATGATCATGTTGGCTTTTTAACGCAGACGCCTCGCGCCGCACACCGACTAGTTTTTTTTATTTTTTTTCATAAAACCACCCTTCACCACCACCGCGGCAAGGGGGTGTATAGGGGGGATGCTCCGCGCTACGGGGAGACGTGTGCAACTTGAATTAAATCTGAATCGACCTGATTCTCGACGGAATGTCCGCGTATATTTTGCTGCGGGGCCTCCGATCCGACGGGGGTGGAGGGGGTTGGTAACCGTTGGGTTTTTGGGTTGTGGGGGGAGCGGCCCTTGTTGAAGGCCACTCATTCCCCCGGGGTCCACATTTTTAAGCCCCCTGGGCTCGGTGTTGCACCTCCCTACGTTTTCCGGTTCCGCTATGGGTCCAGGGAAGATTGTGGGTGGGAGAGCATAAACCGCGCCATTCCTTTTTGTTTTTACCTCCCTAATTTTAATCCGGTGGCTCATTGGGCCTATGCAAATTGGTGGGCATTTTAAGGTTAGCTATTATAAATCGAGCGCCCCTAGTGGTCAAGCCCACTCTTCCATTTGGGCGGGGAATGGGGATCTTTAAATATTTTTAGACTTTGGTAATTATAAAAAAATTGTAACAAAATAAATAAATAAAGTTTTAAGAAGAGTTACAAAAAAAAAGAAAAAAAGAAAGTATTAAAGTTAAAATCACCCCTTTCCCTATTTTATCAATATAAACATCATTAAAATAATTTAAAGAGTTACAGCAATATTTGGGTATCAACCAGTTCCGAAAAAGTTATCTATAAAAATATAACATCATTTATCTTCCGTACGCTGAACACCGTGGAAAGAAACAAAATAAATTCAAACGCAAAATTGCGTTTATTGGTCATTTTACTGTCACTCAAAAAATGGAATAAAATGTATCAAAAAAAGTCGCATGCATTTCCAAACCATAGCGATTAAAAAAGATACACTTCGAGCCTGCACAAAAAAATGCTTGCTTCCCTCATCACTGACGTCTGTAGGTGTTAGTACAAAAAGTTATTGGCGACACAAACTGGCGCCGACAAATGTCAAAAATAGAAAATGTTTGAGAACTACTTTTTGACTGGTTCCAAAACATAACGGAAACCCTACATGTTTGGTATTGCCGGATGCATAACAATTTTGTAGAATACGGATAACATTATATTTACCGAAGATTGAACGCCGTAAAAGCAAATCACCCAGAAACATGGCGAAAATAAAAAATTTTCACAATTTGTCCCACTTGGAATTTTTTTGCGGTTTCCCAGTATATTCTACAGTATAGTGAATAACACCATTAGAAAGTACATCTTGTCCCCAAAATAAAAGCCCTCATGTGTCTATGTAGGTGGAAAAATAAAAAAGTTATGGCTTTCAGAAGGTGAGGAGGGAAAAACGAACATGTCACAAAAACCCCCCCCCGGGTCCTGAAGGGGTTAATTCTCTTTCTACCCCTCTCTTTTCTGTTTTCTCTACTAAAAGAAGTTTCATACAAAACCAATTTGAAAACTTGTTTTAAAGAAAAAAAAAGTAAAAGGTACGGTGTTACAAGCACAAATTAAAAGGCCAAAGTTATCGGTTTAAATATTCACAGCACATTCACAACCAGACCAGTTATCCCACTTGTGACATAAACAATATATGTTCCAATTTTGCTGGGTGATTACTGTGCTTTGTATCATTCGGTAAATTGCATGGTAATTGTAAGGGAAGAAACCAAGGTAACTTCAAAAGGACTATAAAATTACATTGATCCATGTTGTGATTTTCTATCTAGCAAATGGTCATTGTTACATGAACATTATCATCACAAGCAGCTCTATCCAACTGTGAGCATTTTCTTAGGCATGTAAAATAAGATTTGCAGATATTTTTCTAGGCACCAATGTTCAGAAGCTATAATTTGGAGAACGGGAGCACAATTCTGCAATCAATACCACTGTTCTGAAGATACTTAAATATATGTATGATTGACAGCTGCATCAGTTTTAAAAAAAATCCAGAAGCAAAATTAACTTAAGAGCATTTTCACCCACAATATGTGTATACATAGATACCAATTTTGACTGCTATTCCTCTTTTTATACTCATTATAGCATGTAGAACAATAATGCCTTCCAGCAAGGTGCAAGTATCCCAGAAGTTTCCCTTGACACTCTGTGAATGAATGGGAAGTCATATATAAAAGTGGTTAATTAATGTATATGCTGTTGGTACTTGACCCAATCCATCAAGCAGTGGTAGTGTTCAGTTTCCAAAAGCCTCCAGGACCATAAGTAGCCTAAAAGGAAGTTTACCAGGCAAATAATTGTTAAAGAACATGCAAATACTTTGATCAAAAAAAGCTGCTCAGCTACTTTAAGGGTTCTTTCACACTGAGCTTTTTTTTGGTGCGTTTTTGGATCCGTTTTTTTTTTTTTTGCAGAAATGTACAGAATTAATTGCTGTATATTTCCGCAAAAAAAACGCATCCAAAAACGCATCCAAATAATAACATTACAACAGTGGATTCTCTATACTGGAGACAGACTCATACACTGCACTTTCTCCCCAGCCCCTTGCAAGCTCCTTCATGTTCCCTGTCATCAGATAAGAAGTGCAAACACGCAAGCGCAGCCAGATCAGCTCCCTGTCAGCTCCTGGTCATGTCGAATGTAAACTTTCAGGAAACTAAGGGCATGTAAGAAAGGCTGTAGCTCTCACAGGCTTCACTTTTCGTAATCACATATTTCGAAAAGTGATTAAATACCCATTTTGGAAGATCCCACGTCAACAGTACATCGTGGCAAAACCCCTTTAAACGAAACTTGTAAGCTACTTTGTGCTGCCTGAACGTCAGGCAGCAGGAAATAGCTGCTTTCCATCCCATTCCCAATCATCTGGGTCTTACCACGAAAAGGAACATTAGAATTACCAAAATAATTTATAGTTGCCAAATGCTAGAATAATATGAGAGAGAGAATTTTTAAGGCATTTTATTACTTTCTGCAAAGTCAAAAGTTTACGTACACTAGGATTATTATGCCTTTAAACCAGGGGTCCACAACCGCCGGTCCGCGGACCGGCACTGGGCCTTAGCGCGCCCCCCTGCCGGTCCGCGGCGCCGGCTACACTTGATGCCGACCGCCCGCTGACTTTAGTCCGGGCGGTCGGCATCTTGTCTGCGCGGCCGCTATAATCCGGCTGCGCACAGATAGCAGCTGCACACAGCGTGCGGCTGCATTACAGGGAATGCAGGAGCGGTGCATTACCGCTCCTGCTTTCCCTCTCACTGTAGATGCGGCGCTCCCTGAGCTCCGTATCTACAACGATGAGCGGCGCAGGGAGTGTGATGCACAGTGACGTCACACCCCCCGCGCCGCTCGCTGCTGTCGGCTGCTGGGGAGGAGGAGCTCGGCCGAGGATCCGGGAAAGGTGAGTGACTGATTACTTTTTTTTTTTGTTTTATAATTGTCCTGACTGTATGCTGTGGCAGCTATATACCATTACTACTGGCGGCAGCTATATACCATTTCTACTGGGGCAGCTATATACCAATACTAATGAAAAAACAGAAAAAAGCTCACTTACAAGGGCTGTAATGAATTCGTCCTGGAGAGACACGAAGTAACAAGTAGCAGAACCGCTCCATGCTGACCGCCGGCCAGGCGGAAATAAGGCAAGAAACAGAACGGAAATCCGGGTATCCAAGACGGCAGCTGTATGCCACTGAGTACCGCTAAAGAATCCGGAAGCAGGTAGCGGTAAAAACTGACTTTCTTCAATAACAAAGTTAAAAAGGCACAATGGCAACAAACCCCCTACGGCTAAATGAAGAAACAAGGACGCGTTTCGGGCGTGAAACGCCCTTGCTCACAGTGCACAGTGCCTTTTTAACTTTGAGTTATTGAATAAAGTCAGTTTTTACCGCTACCTGATTTCTGTTCTATATACCACTACTACTGGGGGCAGCTATATACCATTACTACTGGGGGCAGCTATATACCACTACTACTGGGGGCAGCTATATATCACTACTACTGGGGGCAGCTATATACCATTACTACTGGGGGCAGCTATATACCAATACTACTGGGGGCAGCTATATACCACTACTACTGGGGGCAGCTATATATCACTATCACTACTGGGGGCAGCTATATCATCACTACTGGGGGCAGCTATGTATCACTATCACTACTGGGGGCAGCTATGTATCACTATCACTACTGGGGGCAGCTATGTATCACTATCACTACTGGGGGCAGCTATGTATCACTATCACTACTGGGGGCAGCTATGTATCACTATCACTACTGGGGGAAGCTATGTTTCACTATAACTATTGGGGGAAGCTATGTATCACTACTGGGGGCAGCTATGTATCACTATCACTATTGGGGCAGCTATGTATCACTATCACTATTGGGGGCAGCTATGTATCACTATCACTACTGGGGGCAGCTATGTATCACTATCACTATTGGGGGCAGCTATGTATCACTATTGGGGGCAGCTATGTATCACTATTGGGGGCAGCTATGTATCACTAATGGGGGCAGCTATGTATCACTACTGGGGGGCAGCTATGTATCACTACTGGGGGCAGCTATGTATCACTATCACTACTGGGGCAGCTATGTATCACTATCACTACTGGGGGCAGCTATGTATCACTATCACTATTGGGGCAGCTATGTATCACTACTGGGGCAGCTATGTATCACTACTGGGGGGCAGCTATGTATCACTACTGGGGCAGCTATGTATCACTACTGGGGGCAGCTATGTATCACTACTGGGGGCAGCTATGTATCACTACTGGGGGCAGCTATGTATCACTACTGGGGGCAGCTATGTATCACTACTGGGGGCAGCTATGTATCACTACTGGGGGCAGCTATGTATCACTACTGGGGGGCAGCTATGTATCACTACTGGGGGCAGCTATGTATCACTACTGGGGGCAGCTATGTATCACTATCACTACTGGGGCAGCTATGTATCACTATCACTACTGGGGCAGCTATGTATCACTACTGGGGCAGCTATGTATCACTACTGGGGCAGCTATGTATCACTATCACTACTGGGGGCAGCTATGTATCACTATCACTACTGGGGGCAGCTATGTATCACTATCACTACTGGGGGCAGCTATGTATCACTATCACTACTGGGGGCAGCTATGTATCACTATCACTACTGGGGGCAGCTATGCATCACTATCACTACTGGGGGCAGCTATGTATCACTATCACTACTGGGGACAGCTATGTATCACTATCACTACTGGGGGCAGCTATGTATCACTATCACTACTGGGGGGCAGCTATGTATCACTATCACTATGGGGGGCTATATTTATTTATTACAGGGGGGCTTATACCCTATAATGACAGAGATGATTACATAGTATATTATATGAAAATGTATAATGATGATCAAGATTACTGCAGACGGATTTCAGCTCTGTGGGTCAGCATTATTAATTTATAATAGTGAACAAAAGAGCTGAACAATCAGTCTCCAGTTATAAAATACTGGTTACCCCATACTATACTCCTAAATGACACAGTATACACTTTATTGGGGTTTTTTTTTTGTGTGGGATTCTAAACATCAAGCCACGCCCCCAATAACCCCGCCCCCCCCCTGGGCCGTGGAAAAATTGGCGTGCATCAAACCGGTCCCTGGTAGAAAAAAGGTTGGGGACCGCTGCTTTAACCAATTTTGGACAGCCTATATGATGATGTCATGTTTTGGAAGCTTCTGATTTCATTAGAGACACACTTGTGGATGTATTTTAATAACACCAGAAATAAATTGCTTTGTTCATCTGTTTTTGTTAAGGAGTTGCAAGTGATATCACCTCCCTGGCTCTTTCTGTTCCCTCAGTGACTGACCTATTTACTCTCTCTCCCCTGCTGTTTGTTCTATGTGATAGCAGTGAGTGACTCACATAGAACAGACAGCTTCGTGCTGGCTGGCAGTAAAAAGCTTGATCTTGATTCACCTAAAGTAAACAGCAATAATTACAGGCTTTTTTTTTGCGAGATCAGATCAAAACTCCTGCTTGTAGTTTCAGAGAGCTTCTGAGCTAATCTGAACTAATTAACAACTGAAAACACAGAGTTGAATACAGGGAGTGAATGCATGGAGCTCCTATGCTAATTACAGACAGTCTGACCAGGAAGTGACAGAGTAAAGCTGCATTGCTTTACAGAATTAGTATTGGACACATTGGGCGACATGTATGAACAGGGCTGCGTCAGATATCTGGCGTCTTTTCAGCCCGATGTCAGACGCAGCCCCATTTGCTGCATTTTTAAAAGCCCCGCATGCCATTATCAGGCGCATTGCATAGTGTCTGCGGCACTTTGTAATGCGCCCGATTTTGGGGGCATGCAGGAGGCGGAGTGCACTACAACCATACGAAGTTATAGATTTATAGCTTCGCTACATCATTTCTAGGCATTTCAAAGTGGTTTACCTGAGCCAGAAATGTTGTCCTAGCGCTAGAATATGCCTGATTTATGACCCGCAGGTTCATAAATCAGGCACATTCTAGGCTATTATTATGCTATTTTATACATGCCACCCATTGAGTGAACAGAATTGTTGCACATTTTTGGTGCAGGTTTCAAAGCCCTATACAGTGGGGGAAAAACACAACTTAAAAAAAAAATAATCCAATTTGCAGCCTGTCAATTCTGTTGTGGATTTTCAAATTGGATTTAACCCTTAACTATACACAGATTCAAATGTTTCCCACATTTTCATGTAGGGTTTTGGGAAAAATCTCTGCAAACAAACCAGAGGTTTTTTTTTTTTACAGTTATCTTCTTGTAGGGTTTCATGTAACTTCAATAGCTAGACTTTCTCTCTGGGGTTTATCTGACGAATCTCATGAATGCTGGTGATCCTACTGACATAAAGTACTGATGTTTTAAGATCTTTAAAGAGTAGGTGAAGTGAAAGCTGATCACAGAAACCAAGCACAGAACAAACAAAAAGGAATGGAAAAGAATAACCCTATATATACTGGCATATATTTTGGGGCTGTGAACTTTGGTGTTTATTGGCAGTTTAAGCAGACATATATATATATATATATATACTGGGACTAAATGAAAAAGTACAGTCCCCTTATACACACAGTTGAGTCACAATATTATGACCACTTTCTACTTTCCTCGTTGGCAGTACATAGATCCTGAAATAAGTCACGTGTTGTGAGCTGGCTTAGTGGGTATATAAAATGTGCAATAGGCTGTCTGAACACATATACCTCGTTGCTATCATGAGTAAGAGAGACCTTTTATCAGAGTTGCAAGAAGAGATGACGATTGCCTTTCGGGCCCAGGGTGGCAGTATATCAAACTGCAGTTTGTAAACTGTGGCGAAAGTTTATCATAACATTGTTAACAAGCAACATGAAAACTGTGCAGCAACACGTGCCATTAATGTGAGAGGTGAACATTGACTAAGAAGGTGCATGAGGGCAGACCGACACTACCATGGAGCAACTCACTGCCAAAATGCAACATGGCTACCATATGTGTCTAAAATAACATTTCAGTAAACCTTACTCTGTATGGGGCTCGGAAGCAGAACAATGGTCTCTGCACTGAGTTGCATCTGTAAAAAAACCATCAATTGGAATGGGACCTCTGCTGATTGGCAAAGGATTACTTTCTCAAATGAGATGGACGGTAGCATGACAGGTGAGAAACACCAGAGAACATAGAGCCTGAAACCACTGCTGGAAGAACACAATCTGGTGGTGGTAGTGTTATGGTCTGGGGAATGTTTTTGAGGCATTTTTTGAGCCCACTCATTCATGTGAAAGGCATTCTTAACTGATTTGAGCATGAATCCATCATTGCAGATCACATGCACCCATACTTGCGGATTATCTTCCTGGGGCGGATCGGATCTTCCAGCAAGACAATGCAACAAGGGTACAAATATCCGACGCTGGTTTTAAGAACATAACCAAGACTTTCAAGTGCTACCATACATATTTACATTTCCCACTTTCAAATACTACTTCCATATCTCACTCACTAACAGGTGCTTCTGAAAGGTCTTGTAGCAAGTGTTCTGTGTTCAGTAGCTCTCCAGCACCATACTTTGCCTCTTCCTCCTTAACGACCGCGCTCCGTCTTTTGGCGTCAGCCGGTGCGGGTCGTTCGTCTGCAGCGACGTCTTTTGGCGTCGCTGCAGATGTCGGAGTTTGCGGTGCCCGGCGCCGCAGCTCCCTGGGATTGGGGCTGTACTACACAGCCCTGATCCCAGAGCATCTCCTGTGAGCACCGGGTAGCGGAGGAAACCTCCACAACCCAGTGCTTTAACCCTTTGATTGTGGCGGTGCGTTACCGCAGCGCAATCAAAGGGTTCCCCTGTTCTGTCGGGTGATCAGAACAACCGGTGACCCGACAGAGCCCGGGAAACGGCTGCACAGTCAGCACTGGGGACCTAGAGTGGCCCCAGAGCTATCTGTGTATGAAGCCAGTGACTAGGACACACTGTGTGGTTTCATCACTGCCTGTGTCAAACTGACACAGATTAGAATGTATTAGCATATATGAATATGCTAATACATTACCAAGTGTACAAAAAAAAAAATGTAAAACAATCCTCTCTTCATGGAAATAAAAAAAAAAAACTTAAAAAAAAACCCCATAAAAAGTGTAAAAAAAAATAAAATAATATTTAATAAAAAGAATTGTACATAAATTACACCTCACAAAAACTACACATATTTGGTATTCACACGACCGTAATAACCTGTAGAATTAATCTAACAAGTTATTAAGTGTGAAATGTGAATGGTGTAAAAAAAACTTTAAAAAAAAATACACATTTTTAAAAAAAAAAAAAAATACTGCAATTATTTATAATGTGAAACTTAATATATGCCGCCAGTAAAGTACACACTTGTCTCGAATAAAACGAGGCTCATACAATTGCGTCAGTGAAAAAATAGAAACTAAAACAAAAAAAAGCTGGTCAAACTACTTTTCAAGGCGTTTCGGCTTAAAGGCTATGTTAAACGGCTTAACTGCGGGGACGTATTACGCCCGCAGTGACGATGTGTGAGGGTCGAGGCGGGGCAGGAACCGCGCCGGGCTCATAGAGAATCACTGCTAGCGGCGGTATACGCCGCTAGAAAGTGACATGTGAAGTATCTCCCCTCGGCACGTATTTCGCCGAGCAGGGAGATGAGACGTAAATCCATAGTTCTCTATGAGAACTGTGGATCGTACCGTAGTTACTGGAGGATTCAGCCCGTAATTGGCGCACTCTGGTGCATAATTACAGACTGAATTACGTCCCGCAGATGGCCGTGTGAACATAGCCTTAGGAGTTAATAAACTACCATGGGTTTCAAGAAACCTGATCCCTGATGGAGCAGATGGTTCCTCTCATCAAAGAAGAGAAGATTTGCAGTGATATATTGGAGTAAAGAACAATCAGATTTACCACAGTGTTTCACAATGGCACAACACACGGACTTCTAAACCATATCATGGAATTATGAGATACTGAACAGGAGTTTTGAGAATTAATGGTGCAGGAAGCAGTAGGAGGGGGGAGAAAATTGGAGCATAAATGGAGAAAGATGGCACTAATAAGTTTACAAAGTTTTTTATATGTATTTTTTTCTGTTGATTTATGAAAGTTTTTAGGCTGGCCCTTTCTGCAATAGAAGAGTTACGCCTGAATAAAAATGTATTATTTGTTCATCAAGCATAATACTCCATCAAGTGTTCATGAGGCTAGTTTAAAAAAAAAAAAAAAAAAAATTTACGGAGTGTCTCCCATGAATGCCACTTCCTTTTACGACTAGCTCAATCTAGCTATTAACCAGCACAGTGAATGGGGAGTACTGCCAACTTGCCACTAGCTCTCCCATATTCAGGTCTTATGGTATCAGAATTATATAGCCAAGCACCCACGATGCAGGATTTGGAACTGCCAGATGAAATGGATGGGCAGACCAAGCGTGGCCTTCATCATTGTTAAACACGGTCGCTCGGAAGCTAGCTATGAAACCTTTTGCAGAAGTGGCTGTATGGGAGCCACTGTTTTAAATATGGTTTCTTTTTTTATTGTTCAAGTCAGAATCTTAGAGCAGATGGCCTAGGTGGGCTCGATAAATTGACAATTGAGTCACTAATTGTTATTTATTTTCTTTAGTATTGACTATGTGACTATTTTGTTTTGGTTTTCCATTACTGTACATCTACAATCAGGATGCATGTATGAAAAACTTTTTCCCCCAATGACCCCCTTTTTTCTTTTTTTATTTCATCGTGGCCTTAACTCTAAATTATGCTTTAAAAACTGCAAGTAGTTCAGACTGCTTGCTTAACATAGTTTAATTCTCACTCCCTCCAGGAGGTCCAATACATGTAACTGCTAAACTGAACTCCAATAAGATTATGTGATTATGATGATGAATAGCCATGTATGCATTACCTGGGGCCTTAATGTTTGCTATTTTCTGCAAGATTTACTTTAGTTAGAATTTGAAACAAATATGCATGTCCTCAAGTTTGTAGTTGTTGGTAATTTCCAGTTGTTTATATAATTTTATGTGATTTTGACATAATGTTTTTTTGGAAAACCACATATTTACATAACATGGGCCTTTTAAGCCCCTTTTATGTTTATCATATGCTCATCGGTTTATGTGCCACAAGTTAGGGGTTGTTCACACGGCGTTTTAACTACGTATTACAAGCGCTTTGTAGATCCGTCTTGGGGACCGACAGAGCGGACCCCAAGACGGATAGAACATTTAGACAGTGACTATCATGATTGCTATGTCGAACAGCAGCGGGGGGGGGGGGGGGGGGGGGGGGGGGGGGGGGGGGGGGGGGGGGGGGGAGGGGGTGGGGGGGGGGGGGGGGGGGGCGGGGGGGGGGGGGGGGTGGGGACTTTTCTATGAGAAGATCACGTGAGTGTGGCTAAAGTGCAGATAAGGTCCGTCCTTGCAAAGAATTGCAGTATGTTAATTTAAAAAGCGCGTGGAAACAAAAGAGTGAAAACTAATGTGTGATAACAAGGGAATGTACTGGGTTACTGTAATCACTGTTGCTGAAGAGGGGGCTGGATCATGCCTGTGTGTAGAAAGACCTGTCATGGCCATGTGATCTTGGGAGAGAGACTGACTCCTCCTTTCCAACGTCACAAAGCCTGCGTCCTCATCGAAGGACTTTCTGAATTCAGTTAGGCTATGTGCCAAGGCTTAAACTGGGATTATCTCGCCGTACTTTCGTGCCCAATGCGCTCAATACGGGGCGAGTTACGTCCAGTCATTACAGTAATCCACAGTTCTCATAGAGAAACTATGGATTCCGTTTCCTCTCCCCGCTGCACAATACACCAAGCGGGGCAGAGAGAGATGAGACATGTCAATTATTCAACAGCGTATAAGCGCGTGAAGAATGTATGTGGGTGCTGGCGGGCTGCAGCCACCGCCAACGGCGCACTGGGCGTAATTGCGGGCGAAATACATCCAGCAATTATGGCCGTGGGAAAACTTGCATGTTGGCATTCAGAAGGACTGTAACAGGTGGGCTGGATTGTTGAAGGACCTGTGATGATGCCATGTGATGTTGGGAGGAAAGAGTCAGCCTCTTTCTTTCTAGAAGAACCTGGTAAAGTGCATACCTTGTGAATCACAAAAATCCAGAGTGTTGGACATCACCTAGAAGAAAGTCTAAAAGGGGAGAGAGCTGCTGAGGGTGAGAGGAGATGAAGGGAGGAGCAGACACACTAGGAAAGAGTGGACAACCCTGATTGTAATCATTGTTTTTCTGTTAAGTTCACTGACATCTAAGGCTATATCTACACAGCACACAGAAATGTCAGTTTTTTCAGAAATGTTCATTGTCTATAAACGCTGAAAAAATCGACTAATAGAGGTCTATAGACTATAGTAAAAACGTTCTGTAGTCACCACAGAACATTTTTTTTGCTCATTTTTTGAAACGTGTTGCAAAAAAACAAATTGACCAGGGCAGAAAATTTACTATTGGAGTCTATGTAAAGCGACTTGTTTTTTTGGCAAGTTTTTTTCAGAAATCCAAAGCCATTATAATGCTGTGTATTTCTGGGGGGAAAAAAATGTGCCAAAAACCACTTTTGAGCCGTTTTTGACATGCACTTGACAAAAAACTGAATTTTTTTGTCCAATGCCCTGTAGACCTAACCTAAGTCAACAACAATGGCACATTCTTCTACCCAGGGTTTGACTGACCAAGAGATTGAAGCAATAATTTTTGAAAGTGATGATTAAAGTGAACTTTTCTTTGTCTGATGAAGACTACCTGCCATCAGCTAGTCACCCTGCTTCCTCGTACTGTGATTACGCGAGGATGAGGGATATAGTAGAATTGATAAATAGAAGATCTAAAACTAATGTATTTTGGGGCAGTACTCCTTCAGTACTTGGACGTACCATTACTTAATATTCTGAGAAAAGCTCAAAGAGTTGTAGGAAGTCCCCAATGCTTGCCCACTAAAGACATTTTCTGTACTTTTTTCTTATGATATGAGGTGGTCTTATGTGCAAACTTAGAAGGACGATGCATTGCTTACGGAAAAAACAAAACACGGAAAAAATATCTGAATAGAGTTACTTTATGCTTATATTGGACTTCCACTTCTGGTAGGGTGTCAAAAATCTTGTGATGTTACTATAGGAGAATTATTTATGGACCCACATTCTGATCCATACTACAAAGCAACAATGTCAGTCAATAGATACGAGGATATTCGGAGAAGCCTTTGGTTTTATGATAAACGAACTCCTATTTCGAGGTTGGAAACGGATTAACTAGCTCCTATTAGTTACATTTGGAATATTTTTTATCAAGAATTGTACCATGCTCTACATTCCTAAAGATAATCTAACAGTGGACGAGCAACTTGTAGCCTTCAGAGTAAGGTCATTCAATATATGCCTAGTAAACCAGCCAAGTATGGCCAGAAAATATTCTGGATGTATGATTCTGGGATGAAGGGGCTTATCTACTGTGGAAAAGAAATTGATGCTCCAGTGCAGAAAGATCTAGGTTCTCACATTGTAAAGACACTTGCTAAACCAATTTACAATTCTGGCAGAAACATAACAGGACCATGTTCTGTGAAAGTGTAGATTTTTAAGAACATGCATACTAGGGATAGCAAACATTTGCTGAGAAAATGTACCTCAGCAAGTGGGATACTGAGGTTCTGCTTTAAACCAACACATCAAAACGCTTACTCTGAAAATTGTTTATGAACATAGTCCTATTTAGATCTCTCCATTTTAAAGACTAATATTTTAAACTTAAACGCGTTTTCCCATCTCACACATTTATGGCATATCAATAGGATATGTCATAGACAGGTAATAGGTGCAACTCTGGGACCTGCACCTATCCCGAGAACTGCTCACTAACTTCTGGAGAGGTGATAGGAGCGCTTTCAACCATTTTAATGGGAGTTCCGACCACCTCTTCATTCTTTAAGGGGTTCTCCTGGAAAAGAAGAAAACTAAATAGATCAAACTACATGTGAAAATGAAAAAAATTAAAAAAAAATTTAATCAGAAAAGTCTGCTCGTTTTGTCTAGGGGATAATTATTATAGAAGAATAAAATGGCAGCCGAGCACCTTCCACAGCAGAAACATTTCCTACAGGAAGTGGGACAGGCTCTTTGAGTTACTTCCTGGTTAGGCTGAGTGATACAAACTGAGCTGAACTGACAGACTTGAGGTAAGAGAGACGGCTCTGCAGAGTAGAAAGGTGACTGAGGACTGTATAGACACACACATATATGTAAATATATATATATATATATATACATTATATTATACACACATTATTACAAACAAACGTGTGTGTGTGTGTCTATATAGTCCTCAGTCTCCTTTCTATATTTATATATCTATCTATCTATAAATTTGGCTGTCTAGACCAGTGAGGAAAAAGATCCAACATGGTGATAATATGTGATATAACAGTATCTGTAACTAGTTCAGACACTGGATTGTGACAGTATTGCTGCACTATATATGTATTTTTGATTGGGTTTCTCACACAACCCCTTTAACGGAGACATTCACGTGCCGATTTACAAGAGAAGTGCAGGTCCCTATTAAATTAAGATGGACAAAACAGTGTGAGGAATCTTTTATTTTCCGTAGCCATGTCCTATGGCTTACCATGTACTATAGTAGCCACACAAACAATTACTATCCACTCAGTGGCAGCAGAACAGTCATGACACTCCTTTAGGATATCCAGGCTATAACTTTGTTAACCATGTTTCTTTAACCCCTTAACGACCTTGGGCGTATCCATACGTCCAGGTGGTTTGGGGTGTTCACGACTGGAGTATGGATACGTCCTGAGGATACGCGCGAACTCTAAAGAAGAGTTAGCCGCGATCGGCGCGGGGTCAGCTGTATTTTACTGCTGACATCCGCAGCGTCGGCCAGACCCCGGATCGTACGGGGGGAGGGGTGGTGCGGTAACCGTAAATTAATCGCGACAGATCGGGTCGCAATAACTAAGAGAGACGAAGGAGGAGATCCGCTCCTCTTGTGTATCCGTCGGCGGCAGCAGCGCACGGACCGGGCGATCGTGCGGCTCTGCAGCCTTTACAGGACACCACAAGGTTGCAGAGAATCGCCTTCCGGGTGGTCTCGTGACGTCACGAGCCCGGCAGTGCACTGGGGGCTTGACCCGGGCATCGTGGACTGACATTGTCATAGGTACATGGAATAGCAACAAGATAGGCAAATGCTTCTATTGAATGAGGAGATATAAAGATCTAATCATTCAAATCCTCTAGGGGAGTGTAAGGATAAATAAAAATGTGAAAAAGTTAAAAAAAAGTTAAACACAAACACGAAAAATAAAATAAAAATACGTACACCGCCCTTTTCCCCTTTACAAACGTCAATCGCCCAAATAAAGGTCAAAAATAATGTACCCATATTTGGTATCGCCGCTGTTGCGTAATCGGAACTGCCATATAAATATGTCATGTTATTTAAACCGTACGGTGAATGCCGGAAAAATAAAAAATCAATCACAGAATAGATTATTGTTCATCCCGCAAGACATAAAATGGAATAAAAAGCGCGATCAATAATATACGTGTTTTGCCTTAGGGGGTAATAGGTTATATGGTCTGGTCTCCTGGAGTTTGGGTTTTGTTGGTGTTTGGGTCGTTGTTTTTTATATTTTTTTTGCTATTTTTTCTCTTTTTTTTTTTTATATTTTTTTTTTGTTTTTTATTGTTTTTATTTTATTTTTTTTTACAATAAATTTTTCCACTTCATTTTTGTTAATTTTTTGTTATTTTGCAAATTCTCTTTTTTGTTTTTATTATTTTTTTCATTTTTTTCATTTCTTTTATTTTATTTGTTTTATATTCTTTTTATTTTACTTATTTTTTATTTTTATTTATTTTCTTTTTTGCCGCAAAAAAAAGTCCTTATACAACTCTGTATAGGAAAATAAAAAATGTGATTGCTCTCAGAAGATAGCGATGCATAAAAATAAAAAATATTGTTTTACACACTAAAACACTTTTCTTTTTTTTTTAAAGTGCTTTCAACATAAAGAAAGAAAATATATACAATAGGGTATGCATAATCGAATAGCGACCCAAAGAGGTAAAGCTAACTTATCACGGTTACTGCTCGGTGAGCCCTGTTAAAAATAAAAAATAAAAAACACTACTAGGATTGCAGTATTTTCTTCAACCTAGACTCCAAAAAATGGATTTAATAGAGAAATCAAAAAGCCTGGTCCCCCCAATTGATACTATTAAAACGTCAAACTCCTCTCGCAAAAAACATGGTCCCTACACAGCTCCAAGGCACAGAAAAATTTTAAAGTTATGCCTCTCAAACTATGGTGAGGAAAAAAACGTTTTTTCCTGTTTGAATAAAAGTAGTTTGTTGTGTATAAAAGCAGTAAAACCATAATAAAAATATACAAATTGGGTATCGGTGTAATAGTATTGACTGGCTGAGTAAAAAGCTACATGTCTTAGATAACGTACAGGGGACGCTAATAAAAAATATAAATAAAAAACATACTAGTATTGCTGTCTTTTGTCATAACATCTACAAATAACCGTTAATAAGAATAGCATCATATGCACCTACATAATGGTACCAATAAAAACTTCAACTATCCGCAAAAACAAGCCCACTACACAGATCTGCACACAGCAAAATAAAAAAAGTTTATGGCTGTCAGAATAGGGACAACATAAAAACGCAACATTTTTTTATAGACGTATTTCTACTGTGTAAGTAATAAAAACAGAAAGAAACTATATATAAAATCTATATCATTGTAATTGTACGACCCCCATAGTAAATGTTATCACGTCATTTACAGTGCTCGGCGACTGCTTTAAAATTGAAACTCAAAAAAAAACAATGACTGAACTGCTTTTTTCCCCCCCCCATTGTCATTGCCCAATGATAAAAAAAAAACACTATGGAAACACCCTGTGCATCGAAATGCACAAGTACACCCCTACGATTGAGATACCTGATGGGTAGGTGAATCCAAATGGGGGCGACTTCTGGAATGTTTCAGCTGTTCTGATACTTTGGGGCTTTGCAAATGCGACATGGCCCCACCAAAATACTGCATCCAAAAGCCAATAGCGCTCCCTCCATTATACGCCCTGCCATGTGGCCCAAATGCAGTTTACATCCACACTGTAGGGTATTGCCCAAAACTTGGAAGGAAATTGCTTAACTAAGTTTTAGGGTTTTTTTTAAAGGTATTCCTTTGTTATGTGAATCATGTTAAAGCTAAAATTGCAGATTATGGAAAAAATTTTTTTTTTACTTTTCACAGCCTTATGACTATAAAACAATTTTTGTGAGATCACATGTCGGGGCGCTATCATAAGCACATATGCTCCACTGGTTCTATTACTTAAGGGGTGTAGTTTCCAATATGTGGGGTCTATTAAGGGGTGTTTATTAAGTTTGAGCACTTATGATGTCACCAAACATGAAATGGCCTAAATAAAATGTCATTTAAAAGGAGACTCAGAGTCCGGTAGGTCGCTCCTCCTATTTGGGCTTATGGGGTGAGCCAAATACTGCACTAGGGGCCACATATGGGAATATCTCTAAAAACGGCAGACCTGGGGAATTGATATTAAGTTGCATTTAACTGGTCACATTTACCGTATTCAGTGAATAGTGGATAAATATTGAAAATCTGCAAAAAGTGGACATTTTGATATTTACTCAACTTTGCTGTTATATTTCTGTGAAATATCTAAAGGTTTATCAAAACTTCTAAATAGTGTTGAATACGTTAAGGGGTCTAGTGTCTTAGATGGCAATTATTTATGGGGGGTATCTAAACATGCAGGACCCTCAAAAGCCACGTCAGAACTGGAGTGGTCCCTAAAAAAATGTTGTATTGGCATATTTGTCTGAAATTGTGAGAAATTTATATAATTTCTAAGCCCTCTAATGTCGTAAAAAAAAAAAAAAAAAGACATTTAAAACAATGATGCCAACCTATAGTGGACATATGGTGATGCTAGTTATAAAACTATTTTGTGGTGTATAATTATATGTCTTGCAGCGGAAATTTTGCAAACTTTAAAAATCGAAAATTTTTCCAAATTTTCATGAAATTTTGATATTTTTTCACAAACAAAATCAAGGATTGTATGGATAAAAAATTTCCTTACTAACTTAATAGCACAATGGGTCACGGAAAACAATTCTGAATCAATGGATAGAGTAAAAGTGTCAAAAGTTATTCTCACATAAATCTGACACGTCAGATTTCAAAAATAGGGCTGGGTCAGGAAGGTCAAAACAGGCTGGGTCCTTAAGGGGTTAAATCCTTGCATGATTAGTAAATTCAGAGAAACGATTGCTGTAGCACTTACTTTATTCTAATAAAAAACCCCACCCCAAAAAAAAAAAAAAAAAGATAGCTTCTGTGTTGTTCTGCTTGCAGCAAAAATACGACACAATGATAGGGACCACATTTTCATCTGAATACTAGCACCCGAAGGGACAAGAGAATTTCTTTATTCCTCGTTGTGACATTTCTCCTGGTATTCCAAATGGGTTTGTGTTTATTTTGGGGACAATTTCTATATTACTGTACTCTATTAACTAAATGTCTCTGTCGAACAGACCTCCAGCTCTGTGTTTATTCTACAGATAGGTTGTCAGCCCCTATAGAGCTCATACTTCTCTGCACAAAACATCTCAGCTGGCACAATGTACCATAGTGATCATAGGAGAGAACTGTAGCACTCAATGTAATTTCATGGTCACGCTGCTACTTCTCCATCTCAGATGCCTAAGCTTTTATTAGTTTCATTAAATGCAATTTTCAGCTTTATTAATACTTGGTGTCCTAAATGAACAGGTTTCAATAGAGCTACTTTCTGCAAGGCTGAACTATTGAAATATTGATCCCATATAAAAGAACTGTCAGCAAAATATTGATCTATAACAAAACTGCTTTTTAACCTCTTATGGACACGAAGCAGACAGTATTATCCTTAAGGGAGTTGTCCATCAGTTTTAAAAAATGATCTGCTGTGGGACCTTAAAGGGGTTGTCTCACTACAAGGATTGCTTTTTATGTTACAGATCTTGCTAAAATAAGTCACTTTGTAATATGTGTCCATTAACAGTGTCCTACCTATTCTGTATATATCACTTCTTGTATGGGCTGAATCCGCTCCTCGGTCGCTATAGCTCCAGGACTCTTTCGATCTATCCTGATAGGCTGCCAGCACTGGTTGCTATAGATACAGACCTGGCTTCTACTGCAGCTTAGTGGAGGCCAGTAAACATGCCCCTGAATTCAAAATGAAGCCAAGAAAACAGGACTGAGGTAAGATGATTCAGTGTAGTGAGACAACCCCTTTAACCATAGGAAAAAAAAATATGAACTAGTCTCTGAAACTTACTCCATTCCAGCACTGCCGGTGATGCCACACTAACGTCATCTTTATCAGTCACAGGCGCTGTTGGCCAGTTAATATCCTAAGTGGTTGCTTCATTATTCTTGGACGACACGCTGATGGAATTAAAGGGCTTGTCTCAATACAAGGATTGATTTTATATTATGATCTTGTGAAAACAGTCACTTTGCAATATGTGTCAATTAAACAGTGTTCTACCTATTCCTAGGCTATATATACCTCTTTCCTAGTGCCCTACCTCTCAGGTCGACTATAGCTACAGACCTGTTCAAGTCTCAACGGATGGCGGCAGTGCCTGGTCGTATAGTTCAGATTGGTGTCCCGCAGCAATCATTACTCGCTGGCCAGTAGACACGCCCTGAATTAAAAATGAAACCTGAAAACTAGCGACTGAGGTGAAATGTTCGAGGTAGTGAGACAACACCTTTAGCCAGGAATGGACTGAGCATTTCTGTGAGTGATGAAGGTGACGTTGGCAGAGAGTACTGGAGGTACTGAACTGGAACACAATTTTTTTGTAAAACCTTACAATCAATTTAAAATGATTAGCTTTACAACATGTAGGCAAAAATTAATAAAGAATTTATTACAAAATACATTGAATTTCTGAGTTTTGCGTTTCTTTCAGAGATGGAGCAGTTCTCATCTATTGTTGTGTACAAAAGCATTTCCTTAGCGGTACCAGATCCATCTCTCGGTCTTTTTCGTTCCCAAGCTGTTCTGGCTGATCCTGGGGTGACATCAACCCCTGCTGTACATCATCAGTAAACAGGAGTTGTTTATCCAAGTTATTGCATAACCTTTTACTGTAGAGTTTTGTAGCCTTCTGTCCTAATGTGTAAGCCCTTCTATTTGCAATGCTCCTATATGAGGGGCATCAGTTGGAATAGCAGAGCTGATAAGCTTTATAACTGCTGAAGAACCTCACGCAGGCTGACACAAGAAGTGTGTCGCCTGAAGCTGGCTGTGAAGTACAGCTCTGTGAAACAGAATGGGAGAACACACCTTAAGAGTATTTATTATTTGAATTATATTATATATATAGGCAACATATTCTGCAGCATTTTACGAGTAGAGTATATTACATACGGACATTACACCATTTAAAAGCAATTACAGATGAGACAACGAGGTGTGAGGGCCCTGCTTGCAAGAGCTGTACAATCTATTAGGTATAGTTCCAACATTTTTTTAAATTCTAACATAAGGGAATATCTGGTTTGCATGGTGCTTTTCAAACGTAGACTTTGGTTGTAACACTTATTAATTTGGGTGGAAAAAAACAAATCCAGAAAATTCAATAAAATTGCATTTTCTTCCTAAAGACAAAGTCTACCACATAAATTAGTAATAATAATGGAAATTTATCATACTTTTGTAAACATTTTTTAACTCTCATAATATGTATGTAGTGCATGAAAGGCTTTGAAATTTCTAGAAAAGTAGCTGCAGAACTATTCTGTTCTGAAGCGGGCTTTGACTAACCATTTAATTAGAAATCACTATTTTCAAACATTTGCTCTTCAGGATATTACAAACTCACTTTTTAGGATGATTTCTAACGAGGATTAAAGCTTAAATGGAGCGTGCGATTTTTTTTTTTAAAAGTTTCATTTTTTTCACTGTAACAACCAAAAGTTCCTAGTAAAGAAACACAATTCAATCTTCATTTACACTGATTTGCAGTTTGTTTGAACCATGCCATCTGTGGTCTTTTTATGCAGTTTGTCTGGAAATTCTGGGCCCTTATGTATGAAAGGACACTTGTGGATTATCTGGGGCTCTACTTTTATATTGGATGATTTTAGCTCCATTTCAAGTTTGCATAGATATTAAAGGGGTTTTGCCACGATGTCAATGTTGACGTGGGATCTCCAAAATGGGTATTTAATCATTTTCTAATTATATGTATTAAAAAAATTGCAGCCTGATTGTGGCTACAAGCTGCCTTACCTGCCCTTAGTTACTTAAAAGCTTCTATTAGATATGACTTATCGGCTGGGTTTGTGCGAGAAAACACTTCGTTTCTGATGAGAGGGAGCTGAAGAGCTTTAAGGGACTGGGGAAAAATATGTTGTCTTTTGTATACAGAATCCACTATCTGGTAGTGTGATTATCTGAGTAGACCCTGCTTTTATACTGATGATAGGGAACTTGAAAGAACGCTTTTCAAGAGGCTGTGGAGTAAAAGATGTGTCTTTTGTATAAGATTCCCACTAGTTGCTGTGTGCGATTATGTGACGTGAACATTTCACACGATCCTTATGCACCGGCTATGTGCTCTGGCTGAGTCTCTCGCTCTCTTTAAGATCTGCGTGGATTGTGTTACATTTAGCTTCTTAGCAGATAAAGACACGTCCTGGCAAAACCCTTTAATGGTTCCCGCCCCCAAAAAACTATTTTTGACTTCAGTTGGAGGAAGGAGGACTCCATTTTGTTATGGGATACCTCACAGAAGTGTTCATTCTTTTAGTTCAAATGTGGGCTCCATGAGATAAGCATATCTAATGTATTATGTGGTTTCTCTGGGGCACATCAAATCCCCTAGATGTGGACCTTCTGTCTGGAAACGCAGGCAGGCCTGACAGGAAAAGAGTAGAATGGGGCTTCTCTATAGTGTCTCTGAGGAACAATAAAGTTGACCGACGTTTTGGTTCTACACCACCAAGGAATTCATATATGGTTATAATGAGAAAATGGTTTGGTGATGGGTTTTATTAGCATGTTGATTTACATCCTATCCATGCACTGTGTAGAGTACACAGTGGGGTTGAGATAAGTAAATATTAATGCGTTATTCCAGGGAGTGTGACTTACCCTAAAACAATCTTGGTATAAATGGAATCCATTATTTTCCCGGTTCAAACACACTGAACAACATTTTTGGCGTTCAATTCTTCCCTGTGGGAGGAACGTCACTGCAATAATTTGTTCTGGTACTAAGCCTCGTTTGCAGAAAACGTGCTTGGGGCCCGTGGGCAAAACTTCAGAGTGGGGCACTGTTCAGTTTAAACTATAATTTAGGTATCAGAGATTGCCTCAAATCTAGGCTTGGCCATGGCCATGCAATGCACTGTTGTGGTGCAAGATGTACATGCTCCGATTTGTCCTAATCGATAGATATTTTATTGCCACAATATGGAGAATAAGGGGTTTAGCATTGCGGTCTAGGCTAAACCGTGTGACAGTGCTGTTTTGTGAGTACCATTCATTAATATTAACATCTTATGTCATCCTAGATAAAAACTTAAGGACAAGTTACTGATCGGATTTTCTTTTTTCTATCTCTGGCTAATGCTGCAGTAGTAAAACAAAAAAAAGTGACGTGACCAACTGCCAGAGGCCTAACAGTCATGGCCATAAGTTTTGAGAATGACAAATCTCTTATATGTTCACAGATCTGTTGCCTCTGGTTTTTATGTGTGTTTGTTGATGTTTTTATACAGTACAGAGATACAAGATGCTCAATCATATTTGTTAACAAAAAGCTCGGGGATTTTATTGACAGTTAGAATGAGTTAAGCAGCATGTCAATATTTGCGTGTTTACCCTTCTTCAGGACCTCTGCAATTCTCCCTGGCATGCTCTCAATCAACTTCATGACCAAATCAGTCATCTTGCCACACTTTCAATGCTTGAAATTTTGCTCACAATTTGTTGGTTTTTGTTGTCCACCCGTCTCTTGATGAGTGACCACAAGTTCTCAATGGGATTAAGATCTGGGGAGGTTCCAGGCAATGGACACAAAAATACTCTATGTATTGGTTACCTGAACCATGTACGTTTGCACCTTTGCTTTATGGCAAGGTTGCTCCATCATGCTGGAAAAGCATTGTGATCACCAACATCTTTGGATCCGGTTGGGAGAAGTTGCTCTTGGAGAACTTTCTGAGTACCATTCTTTATTCATGGAGGTGTTTTTAGGAGGACTGTTAGAGAGCGATTCCCTTGCGCTGAGAAAGCAACCCACACAAATTGAAGGTCTGGATGCTTTACAGTTGGCATGAGACAAGACTGGTGGTATCGCCTCACCTTGTCTTCTCCGAACAAGCTGTTATCCAGATGTTCCAAACAGATTCGGAAAGGGGATTATCAGAGAAATGACTTTACCCAAGTCCTCAGCAGTCCACGCCCTAGTAACTTGGCAGAATATCTAGTCTGTCCTCTGGATGTTTTGTAGGAGAGAAGTGGTTCTTTGCTGCCCTCCTTGACACCAGGCTTGCCTCCATGAGTCTCCACTCACAGTGCGTGCAGATGGCCCTCCACCATGCCTGCTGCATTACTGAGAAAGCTCTGCACTGCTGTAGACCGATTCCGAAGCTGAAACACTTTAAGAGAACTGTCACTGGCGCTTGCTGTCTTTCTTGGTTGCCCTGGAGCCTTATTTTGGCAACAATGGAACCTCTCGAGTTGAAATTTCCTTGATGATGCGCTAGATTGTTGAATGATCTTTCTAGCTGCGTTACTCTTCCATGTTAGGCCAGGTGTGTGCAGTGCTTGATGACTGCACGTGTTTCTTTAGAGACTAAACCATGATTAAACAGAAGGAGAAACAATGATGCCATGCACCAGCCTACTATTTAAAGTGTTCCAGTGGTGTGATTGTTACTTAATATGACAGATTGATCTCCAAGCCTGTCCTCATCAACACCCACACCTGTGTTAGGGGCAACACTGAAACGATGCTTAGCTGGTCTTTTTAAGGCAGGCCTGCAATGAAGTTGTAATTGTTTTGGGGGAAAAAGTTCTTTTCTAGGCAACGAATGACTTTGCAAGGAATGCTGTTTAAGTTGAATAACTCTTTTAACATTATGGAGTGGGGTGAGTCAATATGCAAATTGCCATTATAAAACCTGATGCAGTAGACTTTGTAAAAATTAACATTTGTGTCATTCTCAAAACTTTTGGCCATGATTGTAATGTGAACAAATAAAGAGGAGGCAACACTGGCAGCTTTATGGTATGTTCACATGGCGTAATAGCGGCGCGTACAGTACGACGGGTGATTTGAGAGGCGCTGATCGGCATACTCCCGAACCACAGGAGGGGGGGCCGGCACGCATCTCACCACATATTAAGCGCAAATACGCAGCAAAATGTGCGCCGAAATTATGCCGTGTGAACATACCCTTAGGGCATGTCCCCACAGTAGAGGACAAATACTGGTCGGTTAAACCGGTATTTTTCCTGTTTTAGTGGCGTCTCACGGCCCCCACCCCCCCCCCCCCCCCCCCCCCCCCCCCCCCCCCCCCCCCTCCCACTCCCCCCCCCCCACCCCCCCCCCGCAAGGGGAGGGGGGGGCTTATTTCCGGGATGAGCGGAGAAAAACCCTCCCCCTTCACATTGACATGCGCATATTCCAGCCGAAAACCGGACAGAAGAATGTGCATGCAGAGCCGTCTTAACAGAATTGTGGGCCCCTGGGCAGAGCACTTCAGTGGGCCCTGCCCATATACATGACACCACATGTTGGCCACTTTCCGAGCCCTGCCCCCCACCTCCCCAAAACACACCAATATCATCACACCACTTATGTCTGGGCATTGGCAGCCTATAGCCTACAAGACTAATTGGCAGGGCAAGGAGTCTTTGGCTCTCTTCTCCACCCTGGTTTTTGACTGTTTGCTCATCATAAAAACACACAAACAGTTAAATAAGCCAAGTCAACCAAGGGACCCCGGGTCTGTTTCTTGTAGTTCTGGGACATACTTTACACCACTTGGTGGCCCATATAATCTGGGGGGCTCCTGGGAAACTGCCTAGTTCTGCCCAATGGAAAAGGATGGCACTGTATGTGCATGTATCAATCGGTTTGGTTCGTGGCAGAAATCCTGGTCACTGGGAATGATGCTCGGTGTTCCATAGAAGGCCCGGGGTGATCTTGTTGGACAGACGGTTTTGCAGTCGGGATGGCAAAACACGCAAACACATGATGTGGGGACATGCACTATGTGTTACTAATTAGAAAAAAAAAAATGAAAAAACGTTTCACTGAGTCGTGTGTCAAAAAACAGTAGCACACAACACACACACACACACACACAACACACACACACACACCCGACCACACAAAAATACACACACAACACACCACACACTCACACACACACACACCACACCACACACACACACACACACACACTCACACACACAACACATCACACCACTATATTTAATAACATATATTTGCTTTTTTTCTTTTGAGTAAAAGAATGTAGAAAATATACAACAGTAATCACTTAAAATTTATTTATACAGTGCGAACAGCTAGCTAGCTTCCATCTTTGGGATATTCTACATGTCTTTTAGACAATATAACGTGATGCAGTGCCATAGAGCTACACGCACTAGTTGCCTTACAATGCATAAACATTATGGAGCGAAGTCACATATGATCGAATGTAGTTAACAGAGTATTATGTGCTCTAATTTCGTAGCTTCTACAACGAAGTATGAATTAACGGTCTACTTCCCAGGCATCCAAACAGGAGAAAAAATTCGGGATTAGTATGCTATTGGTCTATTTACTCAGAACTAATGGAGAGATGTGGTGTCTCAATCATTAAAATTAGTAATTGCTCCAGGATGACCACTGTAACGTTGAGACACACAATTATGCACAATATGGTGACGTGGTTTGGAGAACAAATATCAGCCCAACATAAAGCAAGCATGCAAGATTAAGGAAAGTGAAGAAGATAACTAATATAAGATATGGCAAGTGATTTACAAAGGTTTGCAAAATAATTGAGACTGGATAAACTACAATATATAGACATGATTAATACCACAAGACGCTTACATTCTACCAGTGAACGAGAGGGGATGGATAGGTGTTGTGTATGTTGGTGTATGGGGACAGCAGGGTGTGGATAGTTATCAAGGCTTATTCTACGCTGTTTTTGGAGGGGTTTCGTAGAGTTCTGTGTTCAAAACACCCCCATTTCATTGATTCCTATGTAAAACAGCGTTGTAGTTCACACACAACGAGGCTGTTACGCACTTCTTTGAAAGCGCTGAAAAATAAGTGTCATGTAAATTCTTGAAGCGTGTTGTAGGCGCGTTTCTTGATCTGGCTATTAATTTGTATGGGTGAAAACAGTGTTGAAAACCTCGTCCAAAAAACGCGCCGAGAGCCGCTTCTAAAATCTTTTCTGAAGAAGCGTGTTTCAGGCGAGGTTTTGATGCTGTTTTGGGAATGGAATCGTTCTAAAAACCCCTTTGAAAACAGCGTCCAAATAAGCCGTGTGAACATACCCTTATTGTAAGTTGTAGGATATCCTGAAGAGAGGTTTTCATGTCACTTTTGAAAGTTGTAAAAGGTAGAACAGAGTGGGGATAGTGAGCAGGAGAGAAATCTTGGAGATGGTTGTGTAAGGAGCTGACAGGGGGAGAGCAGAGAAGATGACCCTGAATATCAGAGATTGTGTGAGGGGAGGTATTGTGAGATAAAGACAGATGTATGGAGGGCAGGGGTTATGGAGAGCTTTATATATCATGATTAGTAACTTGAACTAAATTTGTTGAGCAATGGGCAGCCAGTGAAGAGATTGGAAGAGAAGGAACAAGGAGAGATATACATCAGCTGAATGGAGTGGAGGATGGATTGAAGGGGAGCAAGTGTGCTAGACAGGAGGCCGCAGAGAAAGATGTTACAGTAGTCTAGGTGGAAAATGATGAGGGAACACACATGCATTCTTGCCGAGCCAGAGTAAAGATAGGAGCGGATTCTGGAAATGTTTCAGGTGAGGGTAGTTGAGGTAGTATAGACTGCATCAGAATGTGTGAACCTGTTCTTCTGCAGTACATACATACAGGCGCAGTCTAGTGCCAATACGGCAACTCAGGCACCACCTTTAACCTGGTCTGGCTGTTCTGTTTTGCGCCAAAGAATCATAAATGTGTCTATGTCTACTAATGTGGTGCAACACGCCCTCAGAATGCCCCAAAGTTTGGAGTACACGTGTTCATACATCTATAGAACTGGTCTACTACAGCTTTTTGAGGCCAGAATTCTGGCGCAGCCCTGTTCACAAACGTCACCCATGGAGTTAAAGGTGGTATAAAGCATATATGCCATGATTTTTTTGGGATTTTTTTTTACACAAATTGTGCCAGAATTCTCATGAACTTGCCTTAATAAATGTTACCCAATGTACTAAAAAAAAAAAATGTACTCTTACCTGGTGATCAAAGGAACCGCTCATCCTGGCACATGTAAAGAGCAGTACAGGACATATAATATTGCACTGTACTGTAGATCGCCACTCGCTGCATGTCGTTCACTAATACAGAGGTTTTACAAGTAAACTTTTCATAAATGGCTGGATCATCCATCAATCACATGTACCGCAGGTCAGCAGAGTCTGTGACATTTTATAGGGAATGTGGATTTAAAGGGGTTGTCTCACTATAATGGTTGCTTTTTATGTTAAAGATCTTGCAAAAACAAGTCACTTTGTAATATATGTCCATTAACAGTGTCCTAACTATTCCTAGATATCCCCTCTTGTATGGGCTGCATCGTCTCCTCAGGTTGCTATAGCTACAGACCAATTCAATCTCTTCTGATAGGCTGCCAGCACTGGTTGCTCTAGCTACAGACCTGGCTTCTACTGCAGCCTAGTAGAAGCCAGTAAACACGCCCCTGAATTCAAAATGAAACCAAGAAAACAGGACTGAGGTAAGATGAATAAACATAGTGAGACAACCCCTTTAAGTTGCAATGTCCCAGGAGAGGTCATCTGCATGTTGAATATATTGGGGCAGATTTATTAATACAGTCTAATACTTCTATAGTGCTAACTTAGACTAAGCAGTCTAAAAATGTGCAAGATTTATCAGTGTTGATAAATGCATTTAGACCGTGTAGTCTAAGTATACACTTTTAATGAATTGGCTCAATGTATGGCACTAATTGCACCAACATTTTGGTTCATTCTTTGGTGCACCTTTGCCAGACATGGTGCATTAGTGTCTAAAAGCGGTTTAAAATACATAACTATTGTGGTGTAAAGTATATATGTGAAAACAACAGCGGTGGAGGGCAGCTAGTTAAGTATTGTTTCTTTTCTTTTTCAGACCAACCATGCCACAATAAATATTTAATGCAGCAGTTCTTAAGAATGTTTTTTCAACCACTCACTCTTGTACAATAATAATAAATTGTGTGTGTGTGTATAATAATCTAATTGAAAGGACAAAACTTAAAAGCTGCTGCCACCCACTGCGTAACTAAGAAATGCATTACTAAACATCATACACAGGAGATATTTCTTACCAATTGGAATTATGTTTGCTTTCCCTGTATACAGACTCTTCATTCATTGACGCATATTGGGCCCACGTTAAGCACCGACTCCTTAGATTCATCACACGAGCTTTCATGTCCAGCCATGACTCTTCTTCTAGGTATATATTTGATACCTTCAGAATGCCCCACTGCGAACAAACAAAAGAAAGAAAAAGTCAGGCAAATACAATATCTGGTAGGTGTGTAATGAATAATCTATGCTTTCCCTCTGTAATAGAATACAGCCATGCAACAGGGGGTGGGAGGGGATTATTAGAACTGTAGTAAAAGGTTGCTATGGGCATATGATAAACCTCCCCTTTTTGTCTTTTACCACTACAGCTGTGTTTATATATGAATTACAAAAGCAGAAAGGCCATAAACACAAACAATACATTGCAAAAAAGCAGGGATACCCTGATTAATCCATCAACCATTACACTTGGGTACTGCTCTGACGTGGAGGAGAAATTAGATTTTGGTAATGCATATGGTACTGAAGTAGAAAGGCTAGGCATGCTTAAAGGGAACCTGTCACATAAGTTATGTCCCCCTTGCTGAGTAGAGCACAAGCTAGTGACAGACATGCTGTTTCCAGCACTGTGTCCCTTATTCTGCCAGATGCTGTAGTTTTAGAGCATGTAAAAGGAACCTGTTGCATAGTTCATGCCCCCCTTGCTGAGGAGAGCACAAACTAGTGTCAGACACGCTGTTTCCAGCGCTGTGTCCCTTATTCTGTAAGATGCTTTAGTTTTAGAGGATTTACAGAAAACCTGTCACGTAGATTATGCCCCCCTTGCTAAGGCAGCACAAGCCAGTGTCAGACATGCTGTTTCCAGCGCTGTGTCCCTTATTCTGCAAGAGTTTGAGAGTATTTAACGCTCAAATCTGGCAGTTTTCAGCCAGAAAAGAGTCTAGCTTATTCATGAGCAGGTGTTAGCCTCACCCACCCAAGACTAACCTCACCCACCTCATAACTGATTAACCTATTATAAGAGGTTAATCAGATGAGTTGGGCGTGGCTATCCTCAGGTGGGCAGGGCATGAAATAAACGGACTCTTTTCTGGCCGAAAACTGCCAGATTTCAGCATTAAATACTCTAAAACTACAGTATCTTACAGAATAAGGGACACCGCGCTGGAAACAGCATGTCTGCCACTAGCGTGTGCTGTCCTCGGTAGCGGTAGCATAACCTATGTGAGATTCTCTTTAAGGGAACCAGCCACATTGAAAATATTATCAGATCTGCTGGTAGCATGTTATAGGGCAGGAAAAGCTGTGCAGATTGATATATTATTATGTTAGAAAAGATAAAGTACAACTTTTATTTTGTTTCATCTAAATCCCCGGGTTAAGGAGTCCAGTGGGCGGCGTTTTCAGTGACTGACAGCTATCTTTGTATGCACAGTGATACAAGAAAGTCTGTCAGTCACTGGTGAGACGGACTCCTTAACACAGAATAAACAGGGATTAAAATCTATATTCTACTAAATCATTCCCTATAGAATATATCAATCTGCTCAGCTCTTCCTGGTCTATAGCATGCTACCAACAGAACAGATGGCATTTTTAATGTGAATGGCTCCTTTTAAAGAATTTAAAGGGCCCAAGCATTTTTTCCATTTACCATCCCCCATTTTCCCCAAAAATTATAACTTTTTATATTTTTCCATCGATTGTCTAAGCAGTATGAGGTTTTCTTTAGTGTGGGGCAAGTTTATTACGTCTCTGTTTATTACATCTCTTTTCTAGAGAATGAAATGCACAGAGCTCATTAAGTGTCATGTAAACCATACAGAAAGAGGCCATGCTGTTTAAGCACCCTGCCATACCCGGAAGTACTACGCGACGCAAAAGTAAATATAGCAACCTAAGGTGCAAACCTATGAGCTAAAATATTTTTTTTTGGGGGGGGAGGTTTTGGGGGGGGGGGGGGGGAGAAAAATGTAGTTCTTTTTTTCTTTTTTTTTTTTTTTTAAAATACGTGTATTTCAAATGGGTACAAAATTTTATAAAGTTTTCACACCAAAGTGGATGGTTTATTGTTATCGTTCATTTCTGATGCACTTAAAAAAAGGAAAAAAAAAAAAAATTCACATCTAAAGCGATTTGTCAGATGTGCAACATTAACCAAAGCCTGAGGAATGATGTTGTGCAGTACACAAAAGAAGTTACAAGAAAAAGAGCTCAAACAATAGGATGGCGAATTCAAAAGCACAAAAATGTTGGGTGGTAAATGCGTGCCATTAAAACATATTGAGTGCATTGTGATAACGGCCTTGAAAATCAGAGCATTGACGTTTGTAGAAACCCCCCAGTTTGTTACTCTGAAAGGTTTTCCCACTGTAATGCCCTTCCCTGGTCAAGCCAGATTCATTTCTATGGAACAATGTTTAGTTTCACAGACATCAGCAGAAATAAAGGGCTAATAATTGTTAAACAAACGCTTTCAGGCCGCTGTTTATTGGCGTTTTAATGTAGAGCCGAAATGACATTTATGCATTATATACAACATGTGGATCTCCCCAGAAAATTAATAACACTTAAAAATGAGATTGCCAGTCAGACCATGAGGAAAAATTGCTTCTAGCAAGTAAATGTTAGCTTGAGCTGGAAACAACGTATTTCCTGCTTCTGCTTAATTGCCCAGCAACGGAGTCATACTCACATACACCATCACCCACCCTTTTTTAACCATTTTCAGGATAAAGCATAGCTTATGAGATATATATATAATATATTTTTATATATATATAAAATATATATATTATATATAAGCTAATGAGCAAATCCCATTTGCCCAAAATCAGTCCTACACCACAACTTTGGAATTCCTATGAAGGAATCAGCTAGTGTTATAGGTCCCTGAAGCAATAGGGGGACCAGGAGGCCCCTCAACTTCTTGAAGCTCAGATGTGGCATACTTATTCAGGCTGATATTTTTGAAACAGCCCAGAGTCTATAACACACACTAACCAGGGTAGTAAGTAGAGGCACCTTTATTTCACATAGCAGTCTTTAGATATAGTAACCAATTCCTGTCCAGGCAACATTATTTTCTTGCGCTCAGTTATTGTACTAACTTTTCCACCTTTTTTCCAGGATATGGTAGGCATGGTAATGGTATGGTATCGTCATTTTTACATTCGATTTTTGTTTTATTTTTTAATTCAAGGGAAAAATAGTAAAAACAAAAGTTGGTTTTTCACATTTTTTTTTATTTACATTTTGGAATTGTGCCACTTTCCCAGTTTTAGGACAGTTGGTGGCAGGGCTAAACGTTGCAGTTTGGGCTGTCAGTATTCATCTTATTAACCCCTTAAGAACCCGGCGGTTTTTTTTTTTTGGGTGACACGTTCGTTTTTCCCTCCTCGCCTTCTGAAAGCCATAACTTTTTTATTTTTCCACCTACATAGACACATGAGGGCTTTTATTTTGCAGGACAAGATGTACTTTCTAATGGTGTTATTTACTGTACTATAGAATATACTGGGAAACCGCAAAAAAATTCCAAGTGGGACAAATTGTGAAAAAAAAAGTATTTTCGCCATGTTTGCGGGGGTTTTGCTTTTACGGCGTTCAATCTTCGGTAAATATAATGTGTTATTCTGTATTCTAACAGGTTGTTACGCATCCGGCAATACCAAACATGTAGGGTTTCCGTTATTTTTGGTACCGTAAAAAAATTCCAAACATTTTCTATTTTTGAATTTGCGCCAGGGCCCCCTTTTGTGGGCCCAAATAACTTTTTTGTACTAACACCTACGGAGTCAGTGAGGGGAATTTTTTTTGTGGCTAAAGTGTACTTTTTATCGTGTAGTTTGGAATGCATGCGACTTTTTTGATCATTTTTTTTCATTTTTTGAGTGAGTAAAATTCAAAAAAGAAATTTTTTGGCGTTTGGAATTTTTTTTCTTCCACGGTTTTAGGTAGGGAAAAAAAGATGTTAATTTTTATAGATCAGATTTTTTGGACGCGGCGATCCAAAAATTGAAAACTTTTTATTATTTTTAAAGATTTTTTTTTGTAAAAAAGGGGGGAAAAGGGGGGCGATTTAATTTTAATACTTTTTTTTTTTACTTTAAACTTTATTTTTTTTTCTGTAAAATTGAGGCACCCCCTGGGACTTGACCACTAGGGGGCGCGATTGTTAAACAAAACCCAATGTTTTAGGGGGGAAAAAGATGGCAGTTTCCCCATTCCTGTCTGCGGACGGAAGTGGGGCAAACCCGGGCCCAAATAATCGGGAGCCCTTTACAGGGCCCCACCACCCTGCCCGGATCGGGTGACCGAAAGATCGGGGCGCGGGGACCATCGGCGTTAATTTTCAACGCCGCGGCCATCTTTTCGCGGTGTCTGATGGGTTTTAAAAAGCGACAGCGGGGAGAGCCACCCGCCGGCGCTGTTTTCTGCCCCGGGGGTTAGCAGCGATTTGCCGCTAACACCCCCGGCTGCGCGGGGGGGGGGGGGGGGGGGAGGTGGGGTCGCGGGGCGTCCCCCTGCAAAGTCCCTTAGCGGCCCGGGGCGTACTATTTACGCCCAAGGTCAAAAGGGGGTTAATATTTTATGTGTGTGTGTTTTTTTACTTTGTTTTATATATTATGCCCTTTATAAGGTCAGAAAAAGATCTTTGGGTCATTTTATATGTTCCAGAATGTCCGAGCAGAGATAAACTGCCCCCGTCCAGATGTTTATAGTCTTTTTAAAAGCGGCAAGAAATTTGCATACTTTCCGGTGGGTTTGGGGTTCACGCCCCTGGACGTATGCAAAAGCCTGGGGAAACGCGAAAAACTCTAAAGCAGAGTTCGTGCATCGGCGGGGGGTGTCAGCTGTGGTTTAAACAGCGGGGACTTTCCCGCAGCGTGGCCCCGACCCACATAACCCCCTTGGGGAAAATTTTAAAGTAAAAAAAAAAGTAAAAAAGTGAAAAACAAGTAAAACACAAACACGAAAAATAAAAAAAAAAAACGAAACCCCCCCTTTTCCCCTTTAAAAACGCCAATCCCCCCAAAAAAAAAATCAAAAATAAATAAAGTACCCTTTATTTGGTATCGCTACGTGGTAACACCTCCCCCTATAAACCCTGTCTTTGGAAAATTTAACCGTACGGTGAATGCCGACAAAAAAAAAAAAAAACAAAATTTCACAAAATTTAAAGGGAATTTTTGTTCACCCGCACCCACATAAAATGGAATAAAATTGATAAAAAAATCCTATAAATCCCAACGTTGAAAAATTTTTTTTTTTAAAAAAAAAAAAAAAAAAAAGTCGTTCACCCCGCAAAAAAAAAAAATTCCTTAACAGCTCTGTATACGGAAACAAAAAAAAATTTATGGCTCTAAAAAGATAGCGATGCATAAATATTCTTTTACACACTAAAAAGCTTTTTTTTTTTTTTTTTTTTTAAAGTGCTTCAACAAAAAAAAAAACTAAAAAATTGGGAAACCCCGTAATGGTATGGGACCCACAGAGAAAAAGCTAAATTTTTACGGATACTGCACAGTGATCGCTGTTAAAAAAAAAAAAAACACTACTGGGAATGCAGTTTTTTTTCTTCACTCGGGGGGCCTTTCCCAAAAAAAACCGTTTTAAAAAACTGATCAAAAAGTTTTGCCCCCCCAAAAATGATACCAAAAAAAAATGCAACTCATCCCGCAAAAAACAAGCCGAAACACAGCCCCATACACAAAAAAATTTAAAAAAATTTAAAGGCCCTCAGACTATGGCGATGCAAAAATGTTTTTTCCTGTTTAAATTTAAAAGTTTTTTTTATTGTAAAAAAAGCAAAAAAAATTAAAAATACAAATTGGGTTTTTCCTGAAAACGTATCGACCTGTTTGGTAAAGCTAAATGTCATTTTTTAACGCGAGGGGACGCTATAAAAAATTAAAATAAAAAACCCCAACCAGGATTGCTGTATTTTGTTAAAAAACGCCCAAAAAAAACCTTAATAAAAATTTAAACAAAGTTTTTGCATGCCCCCCATAATGGAAAACCCCAAAATTAAAAAAGCATAAAATACCCCGCAAAAAACAAGGCCCTATAAAAAATTTCCCCAAAAGCAAAAAAAAAAAGTTATGCCCTGTAAGAATAAAACAAAAAAAACCGAAATTTTTCTTTAGACCAATTTCAATTTGTAAAAGAAATTAAAAACATAAAAAACTCCAAAAAATTTATATCATTTGAAATTGTATGACCCCCCCTTTAAAAAAGTTATCACGCTTTTACACGAAAGGGCGAACGCTGTAAAATTGAAGAAAAAAAAAACAAAGGGGGAACTGCGTTTCCCCCCCCCATTTTCAGGGCCCAATGCAAAAAAAAAACGATGGAACATCTTTGCCCCCAAAAAATGCACAATCACCCCTGGGCATCCATTTAGGGGTGGGTTAAAAACTAAAAAAAGGGGGGGCTTTTGGAAAAATTTTACCCGTTTTGGTTCTTTGGTGGCTTTGCAAAATGCAAATGGCCCCCAAAATTTTTGCGTTCCAAAAGCCAAATAGCGCTCCCCCCCCTTGTACGCCCTGCCCTGCCCTCCAAAAAGAATTTTACCCCCCACATGTAAGGTATTGCCCCAACTTGGGAAAAAATTGCTTAAAGTTTTGGGGGTTTTTTTTTCCAGGGTTCCATGTAAATATGAAACATTTTTAAACTAAAAAAATTCAGAATTTTTGGAAAAAAAATTGTTTTTTCAATTTTTACAGTCTAATGTAAAAAAATTTAAAATTTTGAAACACCTTGGGGTCCAAAATACTCACTACACACCTGAAAATATACCTTAAGGGTTTTTTAGGGGGGTTTATTAAGTTTTAGCACCTTAGGGTGTCCCCCAACCTGAAATTTTGGGCCTAAATAAAATTTCATTAAAATGAGACCCCAGATTTCCCCTAGGTGCTCCTCCCATTCTGGGGGTTATGTTTGAAACCAAATAATTTCACCCAGGGGGCCAAAAAAATTTGGGGTATTTCTAAAAAAAAGGCAGACCCGGGGGAAAAGTGTTACCCTTGCATTTTCCCCAGTCACATTTACCGTATTCTAGTGAATAATGGATAAATATTGAAAATTTTGCAAAAATAGTGAAAATTTAAATTTCACCTCCACTTTGCTTTTAAATTTTTTTGTAATACCTAAAGGGTTAAAAAAACTTCCTAAACACTGTTGTAAATACTTTTAAACGGGGTTTGTTTTTAGAAGGGATATCTATGGGGGGATTAAAAAACAGGCCCCCCAAAGCCACGTTTAGAACTGGGGAAAGGGCCCTAAAAAAAAAATTTTTATTGCAAATTTTTTTGAAAAATGCGAGGGAAAATTTCTAAATAAATTTTTTAAACCCCCTAAGGCTAAAAAAAAAAGGGCCCTTTAAAAATGAGCCCAACCAAAATGGACATATGGGAATGCTAGTTATAAACTAAATTTTTTTTGGGGAAAAAATTACGTCTTGCACGCAGAAATTTTTGGGAAATTTTAAAAAACACAGATTTTTCAAAAATTTTTATGAAATTTTGTAATTTTCACAAAAACAAAAGAAAATTTTATGGATAAAAAAGTTCTTATAACTTAAAGCACAATGTGTCCGAGGAAAAAAAAACCCAAAAAATCTCTGAATAAAATTTGGGTAAGTAAAAGTGTTAAAAAGTTATTCTCACATAAAATGACCGCCAGATTTTAAAAAAAGGGCTGGGTCAAGGGAAAGGCCCAAAAAAAGGGTGGTCCCCTTTAAGGGGTTTAAAAGGGGGTTGTCCGTAAAAAAAAAAAAATTATGTCTTTGGGACCAAGGTGGCCCAAAACGAAAAAAAAACCCTTTAAATATTAGTGGTTTTCGGTCTCTGTCCAATAACTGCCTTTATATTCTTTTGGCTTCTGGTCTTTATCTCCTTCCTGAGATGCTTTGCTAACCTTTCAGTTCGAACACTTATGGAAGAAGACCCGTTACCTTTTCTTATAGTTTGGTTAAATAGAGGTTTTGAACCTCTAATGTGCCTCTTATTTCTTACATTTTAATGTTACTGCTCTTGGTCTTGCAATTCATTCTCAGTTTTATTATACAAACTTTTTGTGTTTTATCACCCATGTTTCTGTTTACAGTGTACATTCTGATTATTATTGAAACTATGATTGTATCGTTGTACTGTTCTCAATAAACCTTTGAATAATCAAAAAAAAACGGGTGTGGCCCCTTTAGACTTTTGGGTTCTAAACCCGACACACTGGAGGGGTGCCCCTCCACTGTTCGGGTTTTTCCCAAAGGGGTCTTGATTTCATTTTTATAATAAGTGAAATGTATTGCGCTAAATGAATCCAAAAAAAGTTTTTCCACAAAATGGAAAGATTTTTGAAAATTTCAAAAAATTCCCCATAAATTTTTCAAATTTTTAAAACGATCAAAAATTTTCCATTTGGGGCCCCCCCCAAATTTTTTTTGAATGCATACGTTTTACAGAATGTAAAAACGTATGTAAAATAGGTATCGTCCCAATGACGATACATATTTTCCCCTCAGATCAATGCAATCACACTTAAACATTGTTAAATACGTTATGGGGTCCATGTGAACATACCCTTAGTGAGTGGAGTGCGAGCCTCTCCTCTGTGTTGCGAAAAGAACTCAAAAGTCCAGAAGAACGACTTGCTGGGATCGACAGCTAGCTATTAGGCTGGGGTTTTTTTCTATTTTGGCCTCAATGGAATATAATTTTTTTTTTTTTTTAACCGGACAAACACTCTAAGGGAATGTATCACCAATATATATTTTTACTGATTAAAACCATATACCGATATTTTTCTTCTTATCCGTTTTTATCTTCTGATTGTAGATGTTCTAATTCTGTTTTATATTTGTATACAATTATATTGGCAGCCATGTTGTCTGAGCTGCTTTTTACAACATTTAGAGATCTGCTTTACTGCAGTTAAACTGACAGGCCTGTGAACAGGAGCAGACTTATTGACTTCTATGGGAGTCTTCTAGATATGTTCTGTGATCTGGAAAGAAATCAGTGTTCTGGGACTGGAACATGGCGAGCTGTGACTATCCCTTATTGTTAATTCTTTCTTATCTGCATATTGGAGTTACCTTTTATTATAATTCTGTATGTGATAATGAGGTGACTGCTGAAACGTTTACTCTACAGAACGGGAAGTAGACTATTATGCTTAATGGCCAAAGTAAAAACAGATTTTTTTAAAAAAATATTGATTGGGATATGAAAAATGTAAAAAATAAAATAACCATAGTTACATAGTTTGTAAGACTAAAAAAAGACATCCAATTCAGCCTTTTGTTCTAGAGTGTTTATCCAGAGGAAGGCAAAAAACCTCCATGAGGTAGAAGCCAATTGTCCTAATTTTGGGGGAAACATTTCTTCTCAACTCCAACCTGGCAATCAGAATTTATAGTAGAAAGTCCAAGTGAGTCAGCACAGATGCGGATTGAATGGTAAAATAAAATCCTTTATTTCTTAAATGTCATAAAACACATGCACATAATATCAGAGAGGCATAGAAAACATGATGTGAATTACAATTTATATAATGTTGTATAAAAAATGTTTTGCTTTTAACTGAATTCATCCTGCATGGAAAGACCAACGTACAGGTTCTACAGGGATGAGAACAGTGTGAAAGTGAGTATACAAGTCGGCTGAGCCTTGTTGGAAAAAAAAATACACTGGCTGCCAAAACATTGTCCGAGGTCCCAGACCCTCTGGACCCAATTCTTCAACCCTCCTGCAACGCAGAATTCAACACCTCATCTTCCCTGAGAATGAGAAGGTATTTGCGTACCGTATCCCTATCAGAATTAAATACACTTTTTCCCGGGTCATGTAGAGGTTGATCTGGGTTTAGTTTGTCTATCGTCTCTTTTAATTTTATGTGATCGCAGGGAGTTTCCACGTGTGCCGCTGCACTCGCTCGCATGGATGTTACTATTGATTCTTTTATATTCAGTATTATGCGTAATATGTATGCTCTTCCAATATGCACACTAGATCTCATGTTTATATTATGTCGGAATCGCTATTTTGACACATCCAGCCTGATGTTATCATAAATCTCCTGGAACCTAGATTTGCGTTCCATGACATGTCAAGCTCGTTTCCGGCTGTCCTATACTTGTGCCTTATATCACGTGCTTTTGGGACCCAGTCTTGCATTCCATTACAATGCTGTTGTATTCCATATCACACTGGTGAGTACTTCCGATATTACCAATGGTATTGTTTTAGGTGGTTTTGCACATTATTTAAGAGGTCACTTGTTTCTTGCTATGACGCATTTCGAGCAGTAATGCCTCTCTGAGATTATGTGCATGTGTTTTATGGCATCTAACAAATAAAGGACGTTATTTTATCACTCCATCCGCATCTGTGCCGACCCACTTGGACTTTCTACTACTTTGGTTATCCACATTTTGTGGGCCGAAGGTACGTGCACTGGAGGTTGGCACACACACACAAAAAAAAAAAAAACAACCTCTTTTCAATATCGGGGTGAGCTGGCTAATTTTTTTCAGAGTCCTAGTCACTATAACTTGTTATATTATTACATTCTAGAAATGCGTCCAGACCCTTTTTGAATTCAGTTAGTGAGTTCACCATGATAATTTCCTCTGGTAGCAGGTTCCACAGTCTCACTGCTCTTACAGTAAAGAATCCCATTCTTAAAAGAAATGAGTATAACCCCAAAAAAAAAAAAAACAATAATTCATTTTTTGATGAGACATTATCTTCAAAATGGAACCGGTCAGCTTGTTAAGGCTGCCCAAAGCATTTGCAGCATTTAATAGCGGCCCGTGTCCTTGTTTTAGTAAGGTGGGTTATGCTAAAACGCTATGGTGTTTTACAGTAAAGCACACTAGACAATAGAGTGTGGTACAGGTAGAGAGACACAGCAGCTAGGGGAATTAAGACAAATTTGTGAAACTATCCACTCCACTCAGCTCAACTGACAGGCCTCTTCCATGTTTGTACATACGGTAGGAAAAGACCAGTCAGTTAAATGGTTTCTCCAGTTCAGCAAACCCATGTTTATACACCTTATTATAAAATTCTAGAGACATCATATGTTTTTCACCTAACTTTTTGGGTAGAGTGGAGAACAATTAAAAAGAGTCTCTCTCTCTCTCTGTCCTATTCTCCATTACACAGACAGCCCATTGATTTGAATGGGCTCTGTATAATGCCTAAATGGTCCTGTAGTGGCGCTGCAGCCAAATTGTACACGTACTTGCCAGATTTGCCTACAATTTCTGGAGCAACCAGATGTCATCAAACTCTTGTCAAAACACCCTTTCAACAACCAGGGATTATGTAAAGCAGAGAACCCCTTTAATCTGAACTGTGCAGGGAGAAGTTACACATTTCTCGCCTCTGGCCATGCCACAGAGTTTCAGGGTAAAACACACCTTGCTGAGACAAGAAAACCTGAAGCTTTTTTCTGCTGTCTGTGATTAAGGCAGCATTAATGAGCTGACAGGATCCCTTTAAAGACCAGCTCTGCTCTGTGACGGTCCAATGATAAATGGACAGGGGGTAAGATATTACATATAAAATCCGGAGGAAGGCAAGAATAAGTTTGTTCATTCTTATGGAGCCCCAGGAGCTGGCTGTCAGATTGTATTAAGAAGTGGACAACACTTACTGCTTTTTATCCCTAAAGATAAATCAATTTCTCTAGAAAGCAGAAAAATATCAAACCAGTCAGTCAAACAGTAGTAAGGACTAATTAGTCAAAGTACAGAATGTGGAGAAACATATCTACTGAAGAAGAGTGGTCATCAGGGGACATCGAAGCCTTCTACAAGAACCTTCACAAAACATCCTCAAAGGTAAAATGTCAATGTTCTAAGCTAAAAAGGTTAGAATTTTGCCTTTTTATCAGACCTTTAAGCTTGTGTTATTGCATTTCTTTGACAATTTACTCAAAAAAAGTCTCACTGGAAAAAAAAGTGCTGATAATTATCATAAGTATATTTTGAGCCAATCCCATGATATAGGGCGTCACAGCTCACTTGTAGAAGGTGAATAATTTGGGATGCCCAAGTTGGGTGTAAGACTATAATGTGGAGCGGCATGTAAGAAGCCCCTTTCATTTCTATGTAAACAAAAAGAGAGTACCAAAGAAAAAGAGGATGTGCAGTCAACCAAAGAATTTGTGCAAGTTGGGTCAAGGTCAATGGAGTAGCGAAGGTCAATATCTAAATCACAATACAGAAATTGCTCAGAGTTCGTGAATATACAAAACCAAGAAGAGACAGGGTCAAAGGGGTAGTGTCTCTTTAATAGATTCATGCTGGAGTTCTGCTATTGGAAGGAAAGTAATTACTGGTGCACACAGGTCTGTTAAACCCAGAAGGCCCAAAATGCACATGCACATTTGGGCATTCCAGTACCAGCAGCACACTGTTAACTAAAAACTATCAAAAGGCACATAGGAATTTTTGAAAAGCATTTCTGATACTTAGGATATATGAAAAAAAAATGTTGAGGCTTTTAGTTCACATTTTTGATCAAAACTGCTTAAGCCCACCTCCCATCAACAATGGGACCTCAAATACAGGTGGGAACCTACACTAACGTTACCTCTCTTTAGGACCTGTTCAGACCTCCACACTTCAGGGAGTACAAGGTACACTGGATTGATGTAAAAACCTGTGAAGGTGGGTGGAGTGCAAAAAACCAACAAGGAGGCAGCCACTTCTCCACACGGACAGTCTAGACAACAATATTTGGTTTTGCACATGTACAAAACCAAATATTGTTGTCTAACATGCACACTTGGGGACAGCACCAACAAAAGTAGTAAAGGGTGACTGGAGCGGTTAAAGTATGGCAGGAGGAACTGACAGATGCCCCAGCGACCATGAGTACAAGCCGCAAGAGCTTCTTGTTTGTAAAGTGGTGTCTATCTGTTCAATTGAGTTTTGCATTAAAGAGCCATTTTATAATTACCAGCATTTATACTATTACAAGAACCTTAATCACCAAGGATTTCCACCGGGGACAATTTTAAACTTTTAATGAACTGTGAGCCTAGGTCAGTAACAGCTGAAGCAGCTATATTTACCATCCTAATACACATATTATTACTAGCGTCCCTTGAGGATGTATATAGGTACATCAGTATTCCACATCACACTGTATGCACATCACTTCATTCTTTACCCATTTAGGTATTTCTCAAATAAAATAATCAGGCTCTTTGTAATACTGTCTGGATGAAAGGCGCTTTCTAAATGCAAATTGTTTCTGTGTGTGACCTGATGAAATCCGAGATGTGGAAAAAGAATCTGTATTCATCCTTGTAATTAGACTCGAGGATTAATAGTTAAGCAATGATGAAAGCTGACCGACTGCTGTTAGCGCTTGGTATTCATATGCACTCAATGACCTTAACAAATGATGGCGAGGTCATGCAAATGTTTAAAGATTTATGCAAACTGCTTAGTCCCCAGTCTGATTCCCTTTACTGCTAAGAGCTAAGTAAATTATCTGCCCATTCCATGATTCATTTGGAGTTGCTTCCAGCTGGTTATAGCCTATTTAAAGTGATGGATTTTAAAAGACCCCCTCTTACCAACTGTTGCATGCAAGACATCGACAGGCAGAACTCGGCAACTATAGTAGCACAAGTCTCCTACCTTGAAAATCCACTCTCTGGACTGATGATGCATGAAAGAAAAAGTCAAACAGAAATTGTATGCCTGCATATTGTGTACTACATCATATAGATTTGCTATTTATATAGGGAAAACCACATCTGATGGTCATCACTACACAGCATGCCAACTACACAGACAGAAAACACACAGTAAAGCGTAAATGGGTGGTCCATGAGAGACAGTGACTACCCATTATTACTTAGGGAGTCTGCTGTGCTACTGATTACTAAATCCAATGGCAGTATTCTTCCAGAGCAAAATACATGTGGGCACGGTTATTATGGCAATTGCAGCAGAAATCTGGCACAATTTGTGCCACAAAAATACTGGTGTTCATGCTTTACGGCACATTTATTATGTGTTTTAGATGGTTTTTAACCACTTCTGTGCCTTGTACGACAAAAGGATAGTGACCTCAATTAAAGTCGTGTGGCTTCCCAGAATAGGAGCTTGGACACCATGCACCAAACAAATGTGCCAACATTTTGGTAAAATTAGTGGCATGAAGTAAGCCAACAGAAGGTGAAAATTGAGACTAGACCAGATTTATCAACACTATGATAAACGTGGCGCATTTTAAGACTGTCAAGTCCAAGTCTACGCTGTGTAAGTATTACACAATGTTAACAGATCCACCACAAGTTGTTTTACTTACACTTGGTACCAAATTTTTTCTTATATTTTTCAAAGTAATTGACATAACTTCATAAAATTTAACATGGACTTACCTTGGAGCATGAGAAAGATGAGGAAATGACAGCAAGTGATGGAAGCATCCACCATTAGCATTCTCGATTGCATGAAGTAAAGTCCAGCTGTACAGTCCTAATCAGTAGGGGTTCCTACTTCTGATAATGGTGTTATGTATGGTGGCATCCATATTCATTGTGTTTGTGTGTTACTGTACGATATGAACCTATACACAGGATCTGATGTCCTGAAAAACGGTAACACACAGACATGATGAATGTATACAACACCTACTGACTGGGGTGATTAACAGTAGCCTTTACTTCACATGTGTGTGAATGCATATGGTGGACACTTCCAACACTTGCCATGATATGTCCCTGTCAAATCTCAGTAAATTAGGTCAATTACTTGGGAGCCAATAGCGAGGTAAACCCATTTTATGTTTTTGGTGCAGCTCTCTGCTATAGACCAATCGGTGAACCACCTTATATCCCAATGGGACATATGAAGAGCAGTTGAAGCGGCCCCACATAATACAACAGTGTAACTACAGAGGAAATCTGTAGCCACAGAAAAGCTCGGTACGTCTTTGTATTAATTCAGTCATTAGAAGGTGTAGTGCAGTCTCCCTTATTTTCTATAGTGTATAGTTAAAAGGTCAGGCCCACCAATTAAGGGCGGATGCTCAAGTGATAAAAGTCAATCGGACTGATAATCGCTAAAGTATATAAACTACGGCACACCGATATGATGCCTTTAAAAGTCAAATTTATTATGGTGAAAAAGCAGAAGGATATTGCCAAAAATTACGAGAATGGGATAACAACAATCGATTCACATTGACTGGATTACTGCACAGGATTAAAATGAGATACAAGGGTCAGAGATATAAGGTCTGAGAGAACGTATTTCCACGTTTCAGTCACAGGGCTTTATCAAGAGACATCTGAAGCAATGTGAGGAATAGGGAATAAAGAGTCGTAATGAGGGGAATCGGGCCAGCTCTGTAGAAACACTGGGTCCACAAAAATAGTAGTAGGCAGGGCTGCCATCAGTCATCTTTTAACCATTTCAGGGCCCCATACAGCCAAATGAAATGAGGCACCAACCCAATACTAGCTCCTATTTTTTAACATATCAGTGGGCCCCTTTTTGATTAGGGCCCCAGACAGGAGTACTGCCCTATTGGCACGCCTGGTAGTAGGGGATGATTACTAAAGGAAACAAGATTCAGGGATGTCCGAAGATCATTCCGGTGGTGAACGCAGAGTCTACCTGGCACAGAATTTATGACTTATGTGCATCATATTGGTGTGCTGTAATTCATGTACGTCCCTTATTTTCTTTGAGTGGGCTTTTACATATGGTATCTATATAAAACAAAACCGCAATACAGCGAAGCACATGAGGTCTAAGAAGCCGAGGTTCAGAGATGTCCTTTGCTGGGTCCTCACACTGAAGAAATGGCAGTGGTCAGTGATTTTGTTACAGTGGCTCTAAGGGTATGTTCACACAATGTAATGCGGCGCATACAGTACGCGCCGCAGTACATTGTGACTTTCGGGAGGGGGCGGCAGCCTGCTGGCCCCATTGACATTCATCATTAGCCACGAATAATTGCCATGTCGCTTATCTCCCTGCGCGTACAATACGATCGTATTGTATGAGCGAGGAGAGGAGGTGTAACCCATAGTAGGAGAACTATGGATTACCGTAATTTCGGCACACATCTCACCCGTATTAGAGCGCAAATACGCACCCAAATTACCCCGTGTGAACATACCCTAAGGGCTCAACTTAATAGGTGGAAAAGAAACAACACTTTGTATATAGAAACGCGGAGAAACAGTAGTATCAAATCTAGAAAGGACACGGTCAAAAACTTTTTTAATGTTCAGATGTAGCCAGGAGCACACTGGGCTAAGGGGTAACCACTGATTAAAGGGAACCAGTAAGCTGGTTCATGTTACATTGACCACAGGCAACATGAAACAGCTGCATGTTTCCTTGTCTCTGTGTGTTTTACCCTATGATAAAACATTTCAAAGTAAAACATTGTGAAACCTAGCTGGGTTCAGGGAGAAGCTGCACACAGGACTCATCTCCTCCGGTCACTACGCTTCTCCTTGATCTGACTTAAGACTCACAGCGGAGTATCAGAGTTATAGCCACCCTGTGGGCGTTTGATGCTACCTGTGGTTAAGGAAACATGAACCAGATGACAGGTTCTGTTTCATAAAATGCTCCATGTTTTAAGTTGTTTATAGTGACTTGTTTCTGGCAAAAAAAAATATATATATATATTACCTTCCTCAAAAAGGACGGAATGACATTTCTGCAGGTTGCGATTCTTCTTCTATACACAATGCCTGTTGCTGGGTCTGTTTTTTGTTTTGTATGGGGAGGGAAAAAATATACAAGACTTAGTGTTACACATCTACATATAATTGTCACCTACACAAAATGTATCCGATTACTATACCCCCACCTTTTGTCTCTTCCCTCCTCCTTGTAGATTGTAAGCCCTCGCGGGCAGGGTCCTCTCTCCCTCTTGTGCCAATTGTCAGTCATTCATCATTTATCATTGTACTAGTTTGACATATGTTATGTATGTAACCCCCTCAAATGTACAGCGCCATGGAATCAATGGCGCTTTAAAATAAATAATAATAGTATTGGCATTTGGAGCTTTTCTTTTTTTTTAACAAAGTCCATTAAAGTTTTGTAACTTTTGCATCCTAATTTTTTTTACAGGCATACATATTAATGTTTTCTTGCCCTTATCAGACTGTAAATAAGGATTTCCGTCTCCTCAAGAGCTAGATTACTTAGAACATTTGGACCGTGGCTCCATCTACACCATGTGACTTGCACAGGAGCCAAGGTGTTAAGAAAGGCTTTCATGCACAACATAAAATATAATTATGTCAGTTATACATATGGATAAGAAAGAAAACATTTATTGAGAGCAGTTAAACATACTTGGCTAACTGGTCACACATTTGGGCCCTGGTTCTTTAAATTATATATATGCTTACCTACTTGCTCTTCCACGGTTCTGATTGAAGTTACATTTTTCTCCAAAGGGGTAGGATACTAAAAAAAAAAAAGGAATCATGAATAATACACATTAGGGGTCCTGCTCGATGCAGAAGTTGCTAGCGTATGCATACATGTAGCACTGACAATTCGATTCTGAGAAAAGATGTGTTGAGAGCAAGATTAGATACGGTCACAGAACGGTTTGGTGTTGAAAGATGCATGGCAGAATGTAAAGTGTTGGAATTGATATAGTTATCAATCAATTTTGTGATGTCAACAGGAAATGAACAGAATAAATGCATGAATGACCAGAACTTTTTTTTTTTTTAAACTAAATTTTTATATGTAACTAGAGCAAATAAAAGTGAACACAGCCTTGAATTGAGCAAAAGAATATACTTGTAGAAGCAGAACCAATCTTACACAAAATCAAAAAAAATTGAATGCAATAGAAAAGGTGAGATAGTCCTTCCTTACCATAACATTAATCCAAGAGAAAAAGGTATAGGCATGGACATGTCCAAAAATATAACCACTTTTATTCACAAGCACAAATTACATAGAAAAATCAGTGCCACGTTTCAGCCCCAAAAAAGTGGCCTTTATCAAGCAGTATCATTGTGTAATCCAAAATCCACAGTTGGCGGCATATGTCATGAGGACATTTAAATGTGCACTTTAGATCGCAGCCTCGACTTTGTCACTCCACGAATAGTAAAACCTAGCAGCTCTGATCTAGAACCAGCCAGCACGGACATATCTTGGAGCGACAAGAACTGCAATGCTGTTGAACACAGGTTTGCAGTGTGTATGTGGCATATCTCACCATGGATTATCCTGTGGCCCGTCTACCGGACACAGAATCGAAGATGCCAATATGTAGTGCCAGTGTGCCAGTAGGGAAATTCAAGGACATAGATCAAATCAAATAAAACACAGAATTGCATCCCTAAGAATACAGGAAATATTTGGAGGCAGATCTAGCAAAAAAATAAATATAAATCCTACAAAACAAAAAAAAAAAAAAAATCATTCTTAATGTAACCAAAAACTAATAAAAAAAATGCAAACAATTGAAAGCATAAGTATCACACCAAATAAAAAGACAGCAGTCACATCTAGGGTTATATCAAAACATGATTGGCAGACATCATCTCCTATGTACATGATTAGCCCCAACAAGTAAATTCATTCATGCAAACTAAAGAGGGTCATGGATACAAAGCGCATCTTGTTAGAAAGTGTCAGTGCATCATAAATACTTATCATAGGAATATAGATATCAAGACAAATGTATAACGTTCATGGAAACAGCACCAAAAGATAAACCGTAAACTGATAACCAAACATATAATGCCAGGCTGGAAAAATAGTTTGTGTAGTACATAGAGTAATATAATAGCCAGGGTACCATATAATTATAGTTAGAAATGAGAAGTATACCTATAGTGTATCACCCCTGAGATGCCACCACCCCGAAGTGTGTTTAAGCCGTTTGCCTTTTTCCAAGAGAGGCATCCCCATAAGAGAGGCGGTTAGTCCCTTAAGGACACAGATATTTTCATTATTTGATTCCCCCTTCCTCCCAAGTGCCATAACTTTTATATTTTTCTACTTACATAGATGTTTGCAGGAAATTATTAAGTACTAATTAATGGTACCATTGTCTGAACCATACAATGTACTGGAAATGCCCCAAAAAATATTTGTGAATTGGAAAAAAAAAAAAGATCAATTGTGCCATTTTTCTGGGGTTTCAGTTTTATGAAATTCACTGTTCTGCAAAGCACAGATATTACCGTATATACCTTAGTATATGCCAACTTTTCAGCACATTTTTTATACTGAAAAAGCCCCCCCTCGGCTTAGGCATAGTCGCGCTGATCGGCGCATGCTCCCGCGACATGGGCGAGGGGGCGGCAACCCACCGGCCCCATAGACTGTCATTACTCGCAGCGCTTAAGTGACATGTCACTTATCTCTCCGGGCGTACAATATGAGGAGGCGTAATCCATAGTTTTCTATGAGAACTATGGATTACCGTAATTTCGGCGCGCATCTCGCTCGTATTAGAGCGCAAACACGACGCGAAAAAAGTAAAAATTCTCCCACGTAAAACAAAGCCTCATACAATTGTGTCATTTAAAAAATAAAAAAAAAGTTACAAACGTTGAAACGCAAGGAGGCAAAAATTTTAAAAATGTGCTGGTCATTAAGTACTTTTCAGACGTTCAGCTTCAGTGGTTAAAGAATGCGGCAAAACCAGCTTTGTGTAACTTTTTTTGTAAAATGGCAAAGGGTGTGTTTTGAACTTTTAATATTTGCTAATATTTTAAGACTTTTTCTTTTCACTTTAACATTTATTCCCCTTAGGGGACTTGAACATGCGATCACTTGTCCTCTAAACTGCAGCACTAACGTACCGCAGTTTATAGGCTTTTTATTCATATCCAAAAATAACTTCCCATAAACACCCTACAATCACGTCGCGGGTGGGAGGCAGTGCAACGGAGCGCGGCCCTGTAGGTTAATCAGTTAGATGCTGCAGTCACTTATCCTAGAATCTAAATGGTCAGAATCAGAGCGGTCTTTAAACCTGGCTGCTAGTGGTGGATCCTATCTGTAACTAAGGCTATGTTCACACGGCTTAACTGCCGGACGTAATTACGCCCCGCAATTACGCCGTGTGGCCGGGGGCCGGCACCTCGCCGGCCCATAGACATTCATTAACAGCGGTGCGTATACGCCGCTAGTAATTCACATGTCACTTATCTCCCCCCGTGGCATATTCGCTGAGCAGGGAGAGGAGACGTAATCCATAGTTCTCTATGAGACCTGGGGATTACCGTAATGACTGGGACGTTTTCAGCCCGTAATTTGTGCACTCCGGCGCGTAATTACAAACTGAAATAAATCCAGTTTTAAGCCGTGTGAACATGGCCTAACAGTCGGCAATCGTCATGTGATCCTGCTCCATTGGCAAAAAAAAGAGCATCTGCCAATACAAACTTGACCTAAAAGTACCTGCAAGTGTGGAGCAATATGTATTCTAGTCTAGTACACCCCTGCTGCCGAGCACTGAATCAATGCCTGAACCTCTGGGTCAACTGATGTGGAATTATCCCGGAAACTATCGTAAATTTACAAATCCGTGCCATGGTTTACAATGGGAGGTAGACTGCAGGCAGAATCTGCCTACATTCTGCATTGAAATCCATATGAATTCTGCCCGGAAGCGGTGTCCCATTATGGAAATGGGAGGTGTCTTAAGCAGTTGATCAAAAATGTGAACTAAGAACCTCAAAAAAAATTTTTTTTTCATGTATCCAAAATAGCAGAAATGCTTTTTCAAAAATTCCTATGTGCCTTTTGAGTCCTGAAGATTGAGGCTTAAGCAATTTTGATCAAAAATGTGAACTAAGAACCTCAAAAAAATTTTTTTTTTTCATGTATCCTAAATAGCAGAAATGCTTTTTCAAAAATTCCTATGTGCCTTTTGATAGTTTCTTTAGTTGATAGTGTGTTATTGACATTGGAAAGTGTATGTATATTGCTGCCACAACAGTGCACCTACACTAATTTTTTTCGAAAAAGTTTTGGGATGTGCAAAGCCAAATATTGTTTTCTACCATTATGGAAATAAGGCACAGATTTTTCTTGAAAGGTTTGCAGAACAGGATACACACTTGTGTGTGTCGGTGATAATGTACTTGGTTTATTGTGTTGTTGAATGTTTGCAGTCATCTCCCTACATAGAAGTACTATTTACATGCAGACAGGAAGACATATGGCACAACAGTCTACAGCTGTCTATGGATAAACATGGGCATCAGTCAGCTCTATTTGCTTGAATCGCCTGTGGTTATGTTCACACGGTGTAATTGCGGGGACGTATTTCGCCCGCAATTACGCCGTGTGCTCAGGGGCCGCGTATACGCCGTGAATAAATGACGTGTCACTTCTCACCCCACTCTGCATATTGTCCGAGCGGGGAGAGGAGAAGGAATCCATAGTTCTCTATGAGAACTGTGGATTACCGTAATGACTGGGACGTATCTCGCCCCGTATTTAGCGCAGTACAGCGCGAAATACGTTCCAATAATTGCCGTGTGAACAAAGCCTAAGCAGCCCAGAGTAAAGAAACCATACACTAAGTTCAGTGTGGAACAGTTAGCCATAGTTCGCTTTTTTTTGGTATGAAAGCTTGTACAGGTAAAGCTTGGGGCGAGATACGTCCCAGTCATTACGGTAATCCACAGTTCTCAGAGAGAACTATGGATTACGTCTCCTCTCCGTGTCAAATGTTCCATTCAGGAACCTCCATTGCAGAAGGAACCATCTGACAACAGACCTTATTAGGCTAATATCTACACAGCACAGGTTTTACGTAGGGTTTTTGGTGTTTTAGTATTTTGAAACTGCTGAAAATTTGACGGTATCCTGAGCTACATGGACAGCAATGAAAAACCTGTGCTGTAATCTACACAGCACAGGTTTTTTTACTGTCACATTACAAATCCGGCGGAAAATTCAACATAGTGTATATTTTACCGGATTCTGCTCAAGACCGACAGCAAATCCGAAAATGGACCGCAGCTTTTGTGCAAATCTGCACCAAAAAAACGCGGTCCAGCAACGACAAAATGCCGTCGGATTTCCAACGGTATTTTGTCATATGCTGAGTAGACCTAGCCTTAGGCCATGTTCACACGGCTTAATTGCGGGGCGTATACGCCGCTAGTAAATGATATGTCACTTACCTCCCCCCGCGAGGGATTCGCCGAGCGGGGAGAGGAAACGTAATCCATAGTTCTCTGAGAACTGTGAATTACCGTAATGACTGAGCCGTATCTCCGCCCGTAATTCGCGCAGTATGCCGCGAATTACGGGCCGAAATACGTGCCCAAATAATCCGTGTGAACATAGCCTTAGGCCTCGTTCATACGGCTTATTTGGGCACGGATTGGCGCCGTATTCCGCGCCGGATTTGCGCTGCAGTACGGCGCCAATCCGTCGGAGTCATTACGGTAATCCACAGTTCTCATAGAGAACAGTGGATTCTGTCGCTCCTCCCTGCTCGGCAAATCCGCCGCGGGGGGAGAAAGTGACATGCACATTATTTACGGCGCGGACACGCCGTAGATAATGCATTGTCTATGGGGCCGGGAGCGGCGCCCCCGCCGCACTCCGGCCCCCATCCGTCCCGCCCCTTATTCACGGCGGATTTGTGAGCTCCATACGGCTCACAAATCCGTCGGGAATAAGCCGTGTGAACACGGCCTTAGGGTACATTTACACGGCTGATCTGGAAGCTGAATTTTTTGTGTCAAAACCTCATCTGAAAAGCGCCTCAATACAGCACGTCTCAGACAATGATTTGTTCTGGTTTGAGACAAGATTTTCCAACACTGTTTTCCTTCTGAAATACTATACAAATAGCCAGGGCAAAAAAAAAAAACCACTGAGGTTTTGAACCCTTACTGATTCCTATGGGGATTTTATTAGCACTAAAAATGCTTCAAGAATTGACATGACACTTCTTTTTCAGCAGCCAAAACAGCGTCCACAGAAGTGCGGAAAACACATGTAAAAACCGTATCAAAATGCATAGTGTGAACTACAATGCTGTTTTCCATGGGAATCTAGCAAAATTAATTGGGGGCGTTTTGGAGGTTTTTGGCCGTGGTTTTGGGCAAGGAAACCGCTCTCCTCAAGCGGTCATTGAAGTTAGAGGGGGCAATACACGGTATTAAGAACTGGGAGATGTGAATTTTTGATCAGGGTCATTTGGATGTTTTTGGTTGTCATTATGATTTAAAAAGAAAAGACACGTTTTTTTTGACAAGAAATGGATTCACCCAACCACCAACTATGAGTGGAAAAAAAGTTTTTTTGTGTTATCATTCATATTCTCTGAAAAAAGGCCAAGAAAGCAAAAATTCTGCCACGTATGTAAACTTTTGAGCACAACTGTAGTTTTACTCTGTGGGTCAGTACGATTATGGCGATATCCAATTTATATAGTTTTTTATTTTTTTGTTGAAGCGCTTGGAAAAAAAAAAAAAAATGTTTTTATTGTGTAAAACAATTTATGATAGCCAGCCACAGATTTTTTATTTTTTTGTATACAAAGCTATGTAAGGGCTTGTTTTGCAGGACGTTTTAATTGCCACCACTTTGGCATTTATAGGAGTCTTTGATCGCTTTTTATTCCATTTTATGTGGTGCGAGATGAACAAAAAGCGCAACTCTGATTGTTTTTTTTACGACGTTCAGCGTGTGGGTTAATTAACATGACAGATTTATAGGGTAGGCCGTTACACACACGGCGATACCACATATGAGTGGCGTATGTAAAGGGGAAAACGGCGGTGTACCGTTTTTTGTTTTTTTTCGCGTTTGTGTGTTACTGTTCTTTCACTTTTCCCTATAGGGCATTTGTATCAGTGATCTTCAGTACTGATCTCCATGGTAACTGTCATTCACCATGCCCAGCCATGCCCACAATGCACTGCGTGGCATGGTGACGTCACAGACAGCCCGGAAGGCTTTGTATGGGCTGTCAGGTATGGAGACACGATTGTGTGGCTGCTGTGCCGACTGAGAACAGAAGGAGCTCCCTTCTGTGTCTCACTTAGCTGTTGCAATCGCTAGATCGCGGCAACTAAGGTGCTAATCGCCACCCCCACCCTCTACCCCCTGGCAATCTCTGTTCGGAGCCGATGCTGCGGGATGTCAGCTGTAATATGCAGCTGACATACCGTAGCGATGGTGTGAACTCGGTTTTAGAGTTCGCACAAACTTCTGGACGCAAGCTTACATCCAGGTGTGTTAACCCCTAAATGACTTGGGCATAAGCTTCCATCCAAAGTCTTTTAGGGGTTAATGGCTTGGTTCAGAGAAACTTTCAACTTTGCCATTTAACCCCTAAGCAGATCTACTTAGCATCTGACAAAATACTGTTGGAAATCCGACCGCATTTTGTCATTGCTGGACCGTGGTTTTTGGTGCAGATCTGCACAAAAGCCGTAGTCGATTTTCGGATTTGCTGTTGGCCCTGAGCAGAATCCGGTGAAATATACAATATGTTGCACATTCCTGCGGATTTGTAACGCAACGGTAAAAAACCCGTGCTGTATAGATTACAGATGCTACAGTCAACAGCGACCAAAGCATCCGAGTGGTTCCAGAAGGAGGTCGTTCCCTTTGTCAGCCCAGCAGCAGCTCTGCAAGGGGATGAGTTTACATGGCAGCTAGCAGCCTAATAAAGCCCCCCTACATCTACCTATTAATAGGATACCTGTAAGTTTTACAGAAGTAGTGTATTATACAAATAAACTAATGATTGCATGTTTAAGTCCAAATCCAAATTTTCCCTAGTTATGGAAAAAAAGAAAAACCTTTACCTACCTGATGTGGGCATATTCGAAATGTTCCAAATTATAAAATGACAACAATTATCCCAATGTTAAAGAAACAGTTCTGCTTTTTTTGTTCATTTGCTTCCCAAAAAATTGTATAGAAGGCAATCAAAAAGATACATAAACTCCTATGTCTACCTGCAAAAAAGAAGCCCTCACACACCTTAGATCCTGAAACACTGAAACAAAAGTTTTCATTGTTTGGCTGTGGAGACGTAAGAAAACAAAACTAAAAAAAAATAATAATTTTGGTATTGTCATAATAATACTGACACAGAATAAAATTATCATGGTATTTTTTTATTACACAGTGACGAGCAGAAATACTGGTCCTAATATAAAGAGTTAATAAAAGTTACTCAGTTTGTTATATGTACCTTAAAATGGGGCCAATGAAAACCTACTGTTTGTGTTACTGAGAAGTAGACCGAGACCAGGTTAGTGAGGAATACAGTTGTTGAGTTAGAGGCTAGACAGCCTAGGTCTTGCATTGTAAGTCTATGTTCACACGGCTTAAAATGGGACGTATCTCGCGCAGTACTGCGTTAAATACGGGGCGAGATACGTCCCAGTCATTACGGTAATCGACAGTTCTCATAGAGAACTATGGATTACGTCTCCTCTCCACACTCGCACAATACGGCGAGGGGGGAGAGAAGTGACATGTCAATTATTCACGGTGTATATGCGCCATGAATAATGATGGTCTATGGTGCCAGCGGGCTGCCGGCCCACCCCCACTCCCGAGCACACGCCGCAATTGCGGGCGAAATAAGTCCCCGCAATTACATTGTGTATATCACATCGTGTACATCGTGTGAACATAGCCTAAATGTTGTACACCAACCTATTATTGTGCAGTGTAAGAAGAAAAGCTAGGTTCAAACGTTGGACTTTTAGAATTGTAAAAATCCAACGTGTAATCCTCGGATTTCTGCTGAAGATATTTCCTTAACAGAGGTGGTATTCACCTCTCATTGAAATTGGGGTGAATCCGCAACACTCCTCCTGGAGGGGGATCCGATGAGGATAATGCTTAAAAGAATAAACATCCCAGTCAAATTCCTCATTAAAATCCATTGAGTGAATTTTACCCTAAAGCTGGCTGAGGTCAGTGTTTAACCTCACGGCATGTCAGCGCAGTAGTGAGGTTAAACACTGACCTCAGCCAGCTTAGGGTAAAATTCACTCAATGGATTTTAATGAGGAATTTAACCATTCACTCAATGGATTTTAATGTGTCTTGATGTATCTAACCCAGGAGACAGTGAGTTACACAGTATAGCAAGACTTATTTACTAGACACTTTAGATGCGACGCAGATCTTTATACTATCAATTCATACAGCTCAGTTTCTGAAATACAACAATTGGTATCTACGAGCAGCCCTTGCTTGGCTGTTTTCTAATGTACTGTATAGGTGAGGGCATGGTCTGTAATGACTAGGCTTTTTATAGAGAATCTGACAGCTCCCTTAAAACCTGAAACAAACTGCACATGGAAACACGAGAAGCCATCATTATCTGCTCTCACAGTAAGTACAGTATATGACATGAACAAGTAATAGAACCTTCATCTAAAATACTCGGCGTGATTAATGCCATGATCAACACAGCAGACAATGCTAGTATTGAATAACCAGGAGTCTAGGCCTCGGCTCTCTGCAATCCATAAAGGGGAGCTTGAACATTTCTAAGTTGGTATGCGAGTGCCCCATCCAGGTCTTTTAGCCACATTGGAGAGAGGCTGCAAAGAGTGTATCGCACTATAGAGTGTTCGTGGCATAGGTATACATTTCCTATAAACAATGCTAAAGCATCTCTTTTTAGATCTTTTTTTTTTATAAAAACACATGAATAAACTGATAATTGACTGCTACCATAATAGTCCTTCCCTAACTGCATTTGAGAAATTTCCTAGGAGGACTTAGGGTAGGTTCACACAGATAATTTGGACGCTGAATTTTAAGCATCAAAACCACATCTGAAAAGCACCTCAGTCACCTTTTCAGACAAGGTTTTCCAAAGTGGAGGAGGTTCTCATAGAGAACTATGGATTACGCCTCGTCCCCCTGAGTGTACAATACGATCGTATTGTACGCGCGGGGAGATAAGTGAAATGAAGTGAGATGTAATGCATGGATATGGGGCCAGCGGACTGCCGCCCCCCTCTCCCCCGCATTGCGGGAGTACGTGCTGATAGTCGCGAGCTACCGAAACACACAATGTATTACATCGTGTGAACATACCCTAAAATACATATATGTCATAATGATCACGTGTTCTCACCGAAAATAGAATTATACAAAATTAGGGTATTAATCTACATCACAGAAAAAAATCCCCAATATATAAAATATTTAACCTTTATTTGATACATTTAAAATATCCCAAAAACAACAATCCCTTTTTGCCGATATATCAATATACAAAGACATAAATATGCAACAGATCGTTTATAAAGGGTATATATAGCAAGATGGAAGTGTATTACTCACGATACTTGTTCACCTCTTCCAAGTCCAAAGACAGCAGTTCTCATAGTAAAGATAAATCAAAGAGAACCAACTCAATATATCCCCAATAAAAACATCTCTTAAGAGCCCTATTTTGACCACCAAGGGGCACCTATCAGGGTATTCGCCCTGATAAGAGCGGCCCCAATTTTCAAAAAGGTTCTATCATGGCGCAACATATCTGTTTTGGTCTGCCAGAGCTCCCCTGATGAACCTATGATAGGGGAAACGCGTTGGGAGATACTTATCCTTTTTTTTTTTTTGGTTAGACTTATTGTTAGAGCCCGGTTGGGACATACAGGGGCCACTTTTTGAAAATTGGGGCTGCTCTTATCAGGGCGAATACCCCGATAGGTGCCCCTTGGTGGTCAAAATAGGGCTCTTAAGAGATGTTTTTATTGGGGATATATTGAGTTGGTTCTCTTTGATTTATCTTTACTATGAGAACTGCTGTCTTTGGACTTGGAAGAGGTGAACAAGTATCGTGAGTAATACACTTCCATCTTGCTATATATACCCTATATAAAGGATCTGTTGCATATTTATGTCTTTGTATATTGATATATCGGCAAAAAGGGATTGTTTTTGGGATATTTTAAATGTATCAAATAAAGGTTAAATAATATTTTATATAATGGGGATTTTCTTCTGTGATGTATGATGATCACGTGGGCACAAAAGGTGTGCCTGCACGAGTATTCTAATCCGGGCCATTTAACCCCTTAGATGACACGTTCAAAAGCGTCCATGGTTTGATGGTCGATGGTAAGTGGTTTGATAGGGAGCTCCATCTGTCCGCCTGAAAACGTACTTAATGAAGAAGCAAAATTTTGTAGTTTTCACTCTTTGCATTTCAATAGTCATAATTTTTTTTTTTATCTTTTAAGTGACGCAATTGTATGAGGCCTTGTTTTATGAGGGAGCAGTTGTATTTTTGGGGGGCATAGTTTAAGTTTGCAAATTAATTACTGTACTGTAGATCTTATCTGTATATAGATGTACTGTCAGGGTGGCAGGTTCACCCGACTTTTAAGTAAACCACCTCATGTTTATGTCACATGCCTGGACCATTATAAACTTGGCACTTCTTACCCTTTGTCTTACCCATACACCCTATTAGATTGTAAGCTCTCACGTACAGGGCCCTCACACCTCGTGTCTCATCTGTAAATAGGTTTTTAATGTGTAAGGTCTATACTTATACCCTCTAAATTGTAAAGTACTGCGGAATATGTTGGCTCTATATAAAGAAAGACTTTTTTTTTAAATTTATTTTACACCATTCACATTTCACAATTAATAACCTGTTGGATAGAATATACAGGTTGTTACGGTTGTGTAGATACCTAATATGTGCAGTTTTTTTTTTGTGTGTGTAATGTAGGCACAATAACTTTATTAAATATTTTTTTTTTTTTTTCACTTTTTTAAATCCCATTAAGGAATAATTTTTTTTAGACTTAATAATGCATTAGCATATTCATGTATCTGACAATCTGTGTCAGTTTGACACAGGCAGCCGTCAGGGCAGCACGCAGTGTGCCCTGACTGCAGGCTTTCTATACAAACAGCCCTGGGACTACTCTAAGCCCCAGGGCTGATCGTACAGACATTCCCCAGGCTTCATCGGGTCACCGGGAGTTTCGATTACCCAATGGAGCAGGGGAATGCTCTTTGATTATGCGGCAGTCACGGAGTGCTGCAATCAAGGAGTAAGCGCCAGGGATGGGAGGTTTCCTCTGCTTACAGGAACTGCTCTAGGAACGGAGCTCTTAGGGTATGTTCACACAGCATGTTTTACTCCGTGTTACATACGCTTTTAGCTGCGTGTTTGGATCTGTCTGTCGGACCCCAAACAGACCCAAACACGTATTTAACAAATAGCAAAGTGATTTACATTGCTTTTACTGTGAAACACGCATCGACATTCACACAAGTGATCTCCGATGCGTGTCTCATTGCATCTTTCGGTTCCAAAAATTGACATGTCAATTCTTGATCCGAAAGACGCAGCAGAAGCCCTATTTTAAACTATAGGGCGTGGTCCTGCTGCATCCAACACATCCAAATAACCAGCTCCATGTTGGATACATGTTGGATATGTTTAGGATCTAATCAACGCAGCGTTTTGGGATGAAATTTTCGGATCCAACATGGATCCGAAAATGGATCCCAAAACGCCATGTGAACATACCCTTAAGTAGAGCTCTGTTCCGAGTGCAGTTGCAGCACTGGGAGCTTTTGACGTCACTGCTAAAGAAGGACCTGAAATGGCCGCTGTCAAAAGACGGTGGACGGTTGTTAAGGAGTTAATGGAAATTTCCACCATACAAACCACAAAGAAGATTCACATTAAAGTAAATGGGATCAGGTCTGTGCGGATTTTGAAATAGCGGTGTAGAAAGACGGTATATATATAGTGTGTGAATTCTCTGTGAAAGCGAGATTCCATGCAATTTCTGCACAACATCCGCATCCTGTTTACCCTATTGATAAGGTTACGTTCACATGACGTATTGTTTTACGCTGAAAAAACTGCATTGAATCTGTGTCAGAATAAGTATACGAGGATTGCATGCCAATTTTTATTGCCCCAGTGACTTCAATGGAAATAAAACGCCTGCATTTAGGGCAGAAACACAAAGAGCTCAATATTCTGCATGTGGAAAAAACACGCATGAAAAAGAGAACGTGGATTTCCACTGGAATCAAGGGGACGTGGTTTGCACATGAATTTCATGCAGAATCTACGGTGTGAAAAATGCATTGTGTGAACATATCCTTAACCCTTTTGAATCTGCACTGAGATCTAATGCCAAAACTCACACACAAAAGAAAAAAAAATCATGGCAGAAATTCACAAGGCTCTAGGAAATTTTCTGTACAAAGATTTCACCGTGTGAAGTTGTAGATAACATAAGGATCTATTTTGCAAACAAAAGTCCGATGTCATGTTGACGTGGGATCCTCCAAAATGGGTATTTAATCACTTTACTAAATATATGTGATTACAAGAAGTGAAGCCTGTGAGCTACAGCATTGCTCAGTCCCCCTTAGTTACCTGACCGTTTTATATTAGACAGGGCCAGGAGCTGATAGGGAGCTGATCTGTCCACACTTGCCCGTTTGCACTTCTTATTTGATGACAGGGAACATGTATTAGCTTTCAAGGGGCTGGGGAGAAAGTGCAGTGTAGGAGTCTGTCTGCTGTAAAGCGAATCCACTGTTGTAATGTTATTATTTGAGTAAACTTTTGAGACGCTCCCTTCTTCCTCACTTTCTGCTCAACCCCCTCCCTAACACCCATGTAGCGTTCATGACTCAGCATGAGTTGTTTATAGTCTCCCCTGAGCTGATAAGGAGGTAAGGAACTCACTTCGTGGCAAAACCCCTTTAAGGGTATGTTCACACGGCTTATTTTGGGGCGCATTCCGCCACGTATTTGGAGCGTACTGCGCTCTCATACGAGCAAAATGCGCCCCAATCATTACGGTAATCCACAGTTCTCATAGAGAACTATGGATTACGGCTCCTCTCCCCGGGCGGGGAGATAAACGACATGTCATGATCAGCGCGACTCCCGAAGACCCGGCTTAATTGCAGGGTGCACTGTACGCCCCACAATTAAGCTGTGTGAACATACCCTAACTGTACCTTTCTCCTTTTCTGGACATAGCAAAAAGCTGGAATCACACATGGAATGTTTGTGCCTGTTTTTTTAATGTGTTTTAAGACAAATCTGGGAATGGATTTAAATATGGAATAGAAAAAAAAAAAGATTAAAAAAATGAAGGCATAATACATTCCCTTCCCACTAAATCCCATTCTGGAACAGTCACAACGTCGCTTTAGAGCCAAATGGGTCTGAAACGCGCTAGTGTGGGCTCGAATCCTGGCAGTGTTTTTACTATTAATAGTATATTTAAACAATGCAAGAAGTTATTGTAAAAAGCCTAACGATCTGGAAGAGTTTGTTAAAATAAATAAATTGTATACACACAGTCCAGTCACATTATTATGACTACCAGCTAATATCCAGAGTAACTGCCATATGAAGTGCAGACAGCAGCCAGACAGCCTGGTAGTGACTCTGTAAGATACTGGTAGGTTGTCACAGGTATCTGGAACCATGCTGACCGCAGTGTATCCAACAGCTGCTGGAGAGTGCATGGGGGAGGATCCATAGAGTGAACACGACAATTAGAGGCCGTTCACACAGCTGATTTGGGCACCAATTTCAGCCGTACTGCGCGCCGTATTTGCGCTGCAGTACGGCTGAAATCCGTCCCTATCATTACGGTAATCCAGAGTTCTCATAGAGAACTATGGATTCCGTCTCCTCTCCCTGCTCGGCAAATACGCCGGGCGGGGAGAAAGTGACATGTGAATTATTTACGGCGTGTACACGCCATGAATAATGACTGTCTATGGGGCCAGCGGGCTGCCGGCCCCCCGCCCCCGCTGCACGGCTGCCGGCGTAATTGCGGGGTGAAATCCGTCCCGCAATTAGGTCGGGAATAAGCCGTGTGAACTGGGCCTTAAGGTAATTCCACAGATGCTCAATTGGGTTCAAATCTGGGGAATTAGATGGCCAGGGTAGAACATAGGAGTCTTGTTCATGTTCTTCCAACCAATGTAAGACATTTCTAGCCATGTGACATGTTCCATTGAAGATCACATCCTCCCAGGTAATTGTCAGAAATCGTAGCTCAGAGAAGGGAACCTTTGGCCAAAGATCAGGAGGCCCAATTCTGATACTTCTGTGAAAATTGAAGCCGATACAACTTCATCAGCAAAGGTGCATCTGTCTGCTTTGAAGTCCAATACACAAGAGGTTTTAATGAACTACTGTTTAAATGACTAGACCTGCACAACTCAGCAGGATGTGTGGGCTTATACCGCCTATCACTGCCCTCTGACCCTGCACCGCCTGAAGACCACCTTCCCAAATCAGATGATTCCACCCATTTGGGGACAGTTACACAAGCCCCACCGCTTTGTGGAACGTTTTAGGCTGCCAGAAATCCTTTGGTAAGATTTAGTGGTGAGCTTCTCCAATGTAGCATTTCACTCAGACCTCGCACAGCCTATCACACACCTTATATATACACCAAGCCAGCTCAGGACACATAACTTCCTTCATGAGCTATCCGCCGCCACTGTCGAAAGTAGCTTACTAGAGGATCTACTTTTAGACAGCAAACATGATTAAGATTAAAATAGTATTTATATGTAAAAATATTCAGTTACAGCTCAAAATGGAACGCATCGCTCATTCTTCCAAAAATCTTTTCACGAGTTCAGTTTTTGTGGTAATTTCTCAGACTTGCAATGGATACAGTGACACCTAATGGTCACAAGGAGAATAGCATTATTTTAGCCTAAGAAATAAAGTGTGTAGTGTGTGTATGTAAGCATATATGTAAATATTGTAATGTATCTTATTATGGGACAACAGTGAGGATATGACACTTTGATACAGTGTAAAGTAGTCAGTGTAAGGCTTGTATAAGGCTATGTTCACACGGGCGCTTTCCATAGACTCCTGTAGTAAATTTTCTGCCCGGCTCTGGCGTTTTTTAGAGCATGTTGCACTGGGAGATGATTATAGTCGACAAATTTAGCGTGTATCGGTACCACAAGAGAAAATCAATTTACTGCGGATGTTGCACTGATCATAAATAATGTGACCAAAAACATTAAATAATGCTGGACAGCGTGTGCTTTCAACAGCAGGCATATTGCGGCACGTGCCTGTGCGCAGCACAATACTCTAAGCATATGCTATGTCTACACTGCAGTGGACAAAAAGCGACCTGAAAACGAATGACTAAAAACGCTCATGAAACTGAGTTTTCTGTCCACTGCCTGTCAAAAGCAGCTGAAAAAACGTCCGTTTTTTGGAGCGTCTTTGCTCTGCTTTTTAATGTATGCACAAATTAAGCCATTGGATGTAAACTACACCCTACAGGTGGCGTTCACATGTTAAGTAGTCGCTTCCTTTATATCACTGTAGCCATTTTGAGCACATTGTCCTTTGTGTGCTGCTGCTGCGTGCTACTGCTTTATTAAATTTTGCACTAGATTCTTGCACCAAAATCCACAAAAACCCACATTATCTTTCCATACAGCAAGATAACTGTATTAGCGTCAAAATCTGTAAAGAAAAGGATTTTAGCGCCAAAATCCCCCCCCCCCCCCAAATTCAGTGAAAAAAAATAAAATTTTTTGTGTCTTGAGCTAGATAACTTTATTAGCGTCAAAATCTGTAAAGATACGGATTTTAGCACCAAAATCCATAAAAAAACGTAATCTGGCGCCGAAATCCATACAAAACGTATTTTTTTGTGTCAAAAGCTAGATCGCTTTATTAGCGCCAAAATCTGTAAAGATACGGATTTTAGCCCCAAAATCCATCAAAAAACGGAAAATATGTTCAGTAAAGGATTTTGGAGCCAAAATCCGTAAAAAAATGGATTCTGGCGCTAAAATCCGTAAAGAAACGTATTTTTTGGTGTCAGAAGCGAGATCGCTTTATTAGCGCCAAAAATTTTAAAAAAAGGGTTTTTTTGCACCAAAATCCTAAAAAAAAACGTTTTTTTTTAGCGAAAAATAATGAATTGCGCAAAAATAGTTAGGGGCCCAAAGCAAGATCATTTTTTTACAAAAAAAACGAAAGGACACATCCACTGTATGAAATTTGATAAGAATAACCTTTTTTTACACATACTCGGGGGGGTTTTTTTTTTTCATTTAAAAATCGGGGCAAAAAAACGCCGCGAAAACGCGCCAAAATACGTCCGGCGCTTTCCATAGACTCCTGTACTAAATTTTCTGCCCGGCTGACGTTTTTTACAACATGTTCCAAAAGACGACCAGTAAAAAAACGAGTAGAAAAAAGAAGCTCAGAGTAGACAGCAGGACGTTGTTACTATAGAAGTCTATGGGAGATGATTATAGTAGTTTTTCCAGCGTTTTCAGAAAACGAAAAACTCTGAAAAAACGGACGTTTTTCTGTGCAGTGTAGACAGAGCCTAAAGATAAATTCACAGGCAGCAGGACTGTGTCAGAACTAATGCTAAATATGTGTGCACATAAACAAATTTCTAATGCAAAATATAAAAAGGATAATATTTAGAGAGAAAGGGAACTCGTATGTGATCATACTTCTTAACATAAATGCAATTCTAGTGGTAATGATTGCTTACCCAGAAAACAGGTGGCAGTCCTGGAGAAGAAAAGTGTACTATACGCCCCAATACATCCGGCACATGCACGCTTAAAGGGGATTTGCCGAGAGACAAAGATTCTTACCTTTCAGCTTAGCCCAGGCAGAATGTCAACAAATCACGCTGAGTCATGAAGCTGCAGGGGAGAGAGGGAGAGGGGAGGGGGGAGTGAGGAATCCAAGGGAGCGTCTCAAAACTTAAGTGAACTAATAAACAGTACAAGAGTGGATTCAATACAGCAAGACACAGAGCCTCAGACGGGACTGTCAGGAGAAACCTTATCTGCTGAGAAGCTAATGTAATGTAAACAAATCACGGAGCTGAAAGAGACAGACGCACACAGACACACACAGCCAGAGCACAGAGTTGCATAAGGGGATCCTGTGACATGTTCACTCAAATAATCAAACTATAACTTGTGAATTCTGTATACAAAAGAGAACACCTATTCTAAACAGCAGATTGAAAGCTTCTTCATCAGATAAAGCAGGGATCTAATAACACTACAGCTAGTTATTCTGTATACAAAAGAAAACATATTGCTACCCGGTGCCTTAAAAGACCATTCATTTTGCCTGTCATCAGATAAGAAGTGATTCACGCAAGCCTGGCCTTTCAGCTCCTGGGTGGTGACTAGGGGAAGCTTTGTGGTAACCAAAGGGGATTGAGAAATGCTGTAGCTCTCAGAGTATTCACTTTTTTTAACCCCATATATTTAGAAAAGTGATTAAATACCCATTTTGGAGGTTCCCACGTCAACATTACATGGTGGCAAAACCCCTTTCACAGGAATGCCGGGAAGGTAACTCTAAGATGTGACCTACATTTAGGAGCCCACCCAAGGTAAACTGTCCAGCAGAAGTCCACTACTCAACCTGCTGGAACAGCGCAATTTTCACCATTTTCACTTAGGGGTGTACTCACTTTTGTTGCTTGCGGTTTAGACATGGATGGCTGTGTGTTGTTATTGTGTGTCGTTAACCACTCAGCTACAATGTAGCTACTCACAACTCTTTACATAAACAGACTTATGTTTGAATAGAGTGAGCACACTGTGGGGAAAGGCATGGTGAGGTCAAGCCTGCTGGGTCACATGATATGTAGTTCAAATAACACACACCCCTTTTTGAGCACACTGAAAGGTGAAGCTGGATAAACCAGGCATAAAATGACTTTGTGGCAAAATATCTTTAAGAGTGGTTTACTTAAACAGTTTAGGAGTCTCCCAATTATATCGCCTACAAGCAGGCCATTCCACTTTACTTCAGTGCGTTAGTGAGCTTTAACTCCTTCCTGACAGACGGTCATAATAATATGGCTCTAAATTTTTTTCCTCTTTGCCTTCTGAAAGCCATAACTTTTTTTATTTTTCTACCTACATAGACACATAAGGGCTTTTATTTTGCGGCACAAGATGTACTTTCTAATGATGTTATTCATATTGCTATAGAATATATTTGGGATCGGCAAAAAAATTCTAAGTGGGGCACAATGTGAAAAAAACGTACTTGCGCCATGTTTGCGGTAGTTTTTTTTAACGGAATTCGTTCTTCGGTGAAAACAATGTGTTATCTGTATTCTACAGGTTGATAAGCATCTGGCAATACCAAACATGTAGGGTTTTCGTTATGTTATGGTATGCTTTTTGGCATGCTTGGCATGCCGAGATGAAAGCAAGGTGGAATGCCTAGATCTGATCAGGACACGCATAATCCGATGAAGGCAGCTGCATGCTATACTCTCACAGCGTGGAGCAAGGAAGGAGACTTGTATGGACTGGACTTCAGGTCATGTATCAATTTATTATCACATAAATGTGGATGAATTGCATATCCTTATAAAAGAAAAGATTAAAAGTTAAAGAAAAAGTTTAATGTAGTGACATCACCTTATTCAATGTTTAACTAACTGGTTGGGCTCCCGTGTCACTACTAGACGCTGAAGCCAGTGGAAATGTCATTTAAGTTTTCTGGTTCGGGACATTGTCAACTGACACCCATTCATTGCAGCTGCCATAAAACATACACAAACAATTCCCAAAGGTGTATTTCCAATATGTTTAAAAAATATGTTCGCAAAGTAGCTTTAACAACAAGAAAAAAAAAAACTGTCATTTACGGATTTATATTTTTAATTGTCTTTAAGTTTGTGAGAATTTCCATCTAGGGTGCTTTCACACGGAGCGTTTTTTGGTGCAGAAATGTACCATATTAATTGTTGTGCCTTTCTGCACAAAAAACGCACCAAAACACACTCCACGTGAAAGCACCCTTAAACGTTCATGAAAAAAAATCTCATCCTCAGCAGCAGCACATCAGCAGACAAATGTGTTAAATAGCAAAAGGCTTTACTGTGAGGTGTTACTGTAATGCTGGCTTATTACCACTGCTTCCTTGCACAGTATTTTGGCATTTTTTCAGCTCCCCGGCTAGCCGTTAGCACTTAGAATGATATTACTTATGTACCAAATGCAATCTTGTTTGCCTGAGGGCTTTAAACAACAGAATCCACTAACAGCTTCCCGTCCTGCTGTAAAAGAACAGTAAATGGCAGTACTTTACTTCTTGTATCTATTATAAAACATAGAAGATTGCCAATAGAAAAAGACCACAAAGTCCAGCTAGTCTGCCTATATATTATTTTTGTTTTTACTTTTAGGTTTGCTTTCATATTGTGTCTTAGGTGGAGTTCAAACAGCGCACTGCGGCACACAAAGGTGCGCGCCGCAAAACGCGTTAGTTACGCTGGTGAAATGATATGCTTGCAAGCACGTAATTTCAAATGGCCCGAGGCGAATCTATGAGAAGTGCACATGAACATTGTTTTGAGCGTTTATCGGCATGTATTTCAGCATGAAGTACATGTAAAAATCCAACGTGTGAATATACCCTTAAAAAAATGCATGCAAACACAGTAGTGGCCAAATGTTAGCTTGTAGTCAGGAGGGGAATACAAAAACGGCCAGCAGACACTGCTGTTTTCTTTTCTTTCCCCCTTTTTTTTCCCTGCAATTTGGCTACAATTTTTCCTGTATTCTGTAGAAAAAGTGTGTTTTTTTCCCCCAAAGACTTCCACAAATTTTTTCTTTTCTTCACCAAAATGAGCAAACCAAAAAGCCTATTTAGGCCCCCCTTCACACTTCTATATTGAAAAGCAATTTTTTTAGAAAAAAAAAAAAAGGGGGGGGGGTGGTTTACGTTTATATAGATACGTTTCTATAGATACGTTTCTATAGATAACATGCATTTTTTGATGCTCATTTATGGCACATTTCTCTCATAATGTAACTTGCAATGTGGAAAAGATGCAACGAAAGTGCATCAAATAACACCCACATCCAAAAGAGTGCCTGGAAAAAAAAAAAAAATACACCTTCCGTATGAGACACTTTAAAATAACTGCTACTGGCCCCAAAAAAGTACCTTAAAGGGGTTGTCTCACTACAAGGATTGCTTTTTATGTTAAAGATCTTGCAAAAACAGGTCATTTTGCAATATATGTCCATTAACAGTGTCCTACCTATTCCTAGATATCCCCTCTTGTATGGGCTGCATCAGCTCCTCAGGTCGCTATAGCTACAGACCTGTTTACTCTCTCATGATAGGCTGCCAGCACTGGTTGCTATAGCTACAGACCTGGCTTCTACTGCAGCCTAGTGGAAGCCAGTAAACACGCAACTGAATTCAAAATGAAACCAAGAAAACAGGAATGAGGTAAAAGGAATCAAAGGGGTTGTCTCGCTACATTAAGTTAAGAAAACACTACAAAGAAAAAACTTCTGTAGTACATTTTATATTTATCTATTGACCGCTGATAGGTTATATCTTGAAGCTGCAGTTTTTGCCCCCCCACACTCAAAGAAAAAAAAAAGCTTGAAAAAAGCGCATGCATTTTAAGTAACACTTTTTGCAAAACTCCAACATGAAACTGCCCTTGTGCACGCATGTTGCTTTTTTGTGCTATTTTTTTTCCACATTTCAAATCATGTGATAGGAAAAACACACCAGAAGAAAAAATGCATGTAATTATGCACAATTTTCTGAGAATAGAAAGATACAAAAACTGCATGAAAAAACAAAGTACAGAAAAAAGAAAACCATTTTTTTTTGGTATTTTTTTTTTTTAATACCTTTCTCATGCAACCAAAAAAGTAATAATAAAAAAAAAAAGCTATGTAAAATGCTAGATGTAGGTTCCACCTTGGCAAGTTTAGTCACTTACTGTTGACTTTGTAATCATATCTGTTAGTATTTCATTCCAGGCATCTACTACTGTTTCAGTAAATTTATATTTGTTGACATTGCTCTTGGTCCCCAACTCCTTTTGGCTAATTTTTCGATTGTACCCCCATAACATCCCTCTGGAACAGTACATTGATTGAAAGGAGTTGTCTCACTATGTTGATTCATCTTACCTCCGTCCTGTTTTCTTGGTTTCTTTTGAATTTAGGGGTGTGTTTACTGGCTTCTACTAGGCTGCAGTAGAAGCCGGGTCTGTAGCTATAGCAACCAGTGCTGACAGCCTATCAGGAGAGATTGAACAGGTCTGTAGCGACCTGAGGAGCTGATGCAGCCCGTACAAGAGGGGATCTCTCAGAATAGGTAGGATTCTGTTAATGGGCACATATTGCAAAGTGACTTGTTTTTGCAAGATTTTTAACATAAAAAGCAATCCTTGTAGTGAGACAACTCTTAAGGGTTTTAGTCAAACCCCACCTACAAACTATGAAGAGTCAGCAATTTGCAAACCTCATCCACTAACATTAGTGGGGCACATTTATTAAAGCGATTACATCAGAATTCTGGCGCAATTGGTGCCAAACATAATGGTGTAAATTCTTTATACCACATTAGGAATTTTGACCAGGTGTGGCTTTGCAGAAAAGGGGTGTGGCTTAGCATATGCCACCATGGCCAAAAAGTTCACCAAAAGTTTGCAGCAATTAGTAGCATAAAGTAAGCCAACTAAAAGGTACAAACTTAGACTAGACCTACGCCAGATTTATCAACACTATGATAAATGGGGCACATATTAAGACTATTTAGTCCAAGTTTACACTGTGTATTGATCAATGTTGGGAGAATTAACAGGCCGTCTTTGTGCGCCTGCTATAATTGCGTTGGCTGCAATCTTGTGCACGCCGCAGGCTCTGAGTGTTACATGAGAGAAGTGCAGCTTCTGGCTGTATTGTTGCAGAAACTTCTGCGTTGATGGTCTGAAAATAATGTCCCAGGGATCATGCGATTGGAACAGTCTCAATTGTGATTATTTGCAGGATGCCACATTCACATGGAGAAAATTAAGTACTTCACAGGAGATGGTGTGAGAGGAAGCGATAATGTAACTCAGCAGGAGAATTACTGCTGTCTTTTACAATCTTCCTCTCAATTATCTGCAGCTGTTTTTACACTTCTGAAAACTAAAACAAACCTTTAATGGATTGTGCGCTTCCCGAAATTTTATTACACAGCAGTTATTCAAATGATCTGTGTTGTCAGGTACATCATGGGATATTTAGAGCATGTATAGCTCAACACTAGCTTAAAGGGGTTCTCCAGGAAAAGAAGAAAATTAAATTGATAAACTACATGTCATAATGAAAAAAATTCCTAAATAACTTGAATTAGAAAAGTCTGCTCGTTTTGTCTAGGGGATAATCATAAAATGGCCGCCGGGCTCCTTCCTCAGCAGAGACCTGTCCTACAGGAAGTAGGGTAGGCTCTGTGAGTTATTTCCTGGTTTGGCTGAACTAACAGACTTGCAGGACGGCTCTGCAAAGTAGAGAGGAGAGGGTTTTAGATAGATATATATATATATATAAATAATATAACAGGGCTGTGGAGTCAGAGTCGTGGAGTCGGAGCCTATTTTTCAGGAGTCGGAGTCATCATAAAATGGACCGACTCCCAAAATATATAACAAGTTGGTACGGTTAGTTCGATGCAGTGCAAAGAGCAAGAGGAATTGGGTCCGGCCAGTGCTACTGCTCCCATATCTTCAGCCTCATCACATGAGGAGTGTAATTGATGACATGGAGCAGGCAAAGCGCTGCCCCAGGGGAAAAGCTCCCAGAGCAAACAGATATCAGCAAAATTTTTCATCTGCTTTCAAAGAAGTAGAAGAGTTCAACCATTCATCAAAAGTGACTGTGTCTGAGGCAATTCCTTTATACCTTGACATTGTTAGAGATGTTGCCCCTGTAGTTATCGTTTTGCCCCCAACCCAAGTTAGTGTAGAGAGGCCATTCTCTAGCCTGGAAATAATGAGATCAGATGTGAGGTCATGTATGCAGGATCTGATGGAGGCAATACTATTTCTCAGAACAAATTCAGAGACTCCACAAATGTTCCTGCAGTGTTTTGCATATTTACAATTTTTTGTGTCCTAAGTCATGTCCAATAAATATATTTGACACTGACAAGCAAAATGGTAATGTTTTGAACTTGTGACTTTCAGGCTCCATATCTCTCCATCCACTTCAGCTACAGTAATTTTATATACGGTCATCTTACCTATCTTATACATAAATGTGACTTGCAAGTATTTAGCATCTGCTTAATTACAGTTTTGCTCCTAAAAATCAAAGTGTTAATTTTTATTATTTTGTTAGTATTTGGGAAATCCACCTTTGGTTTTCAATACTGCCTGAATCCTTCTGGGCTCTGAATCAGATTCAAGCACATCTTGACCAAAATCTGATCCCAGGTCTCTTCTACACATTCCCAATGTTGGTGCAGACTGGACTTGGGTACAAATACAGCTTTTTCTTCAACTCTACCCACAAGTGTTCAAAAGATCAAAACATTGTTACCCTTTTGCTTATCAGTGTCTGTTCTACCTAAATAGCTTGATTATTGTATTATAAGGTGATAAAAAGCCTGATGTTACCATTTTACTACAGTAACGTTATCCCTTAAACATGCGCTGTGTATGAGGGAGTCGGAGGTTTGGGAAATTGAGGAGTCGGAGTCGGGGCTTCGGCTTGCCGACTCCACAGCCCTGTATAAAAATGTGGTGTGGATATAGTATATAGAATCTATAGCTCCGCTGGGGGGGGAAGCAGGTTATGTGGTAAATGTAGCTTTCATACAGCGCGCCTAGCAACTGTAGCTCTGCCCACTAGTCCCCTGAGAGAAGGATAAAACATGGCAATATAACAGCATTTTTAAGTAGTTCACACACTGTATGGTGACAGATAGTTACTCCCTATCCTTACTATTCCTCCATTGTATGTTCTTATTTTTTGGGGGTTTCTCACACAACCTCTAAGTGCGGGTTCACATGCTGCGGCTGCCACATACAGACTTAACCACACCCAGATGGCGGTATTATTGGCAATAAATTGCAACCATTGACCACTGCACATAGATGGTTTTCTTTTCCCTCATCATCGCTATCTCCACTCTCCTCACACTTACTGCTTATCCCCAAACTCCCTCGATGGACAATGAACTCTACATCTCCCCCTGCATTCTACCTCAACCTGTCTGCGCCACCAACCTCTTCCTCATGTAATGCCTCGCGACCAAAAAACCCTGCGAAACTTTCAGTCTATCCCACTGCCATACTCACCCTCTCAATGCCTTCTGCTTCCGGGACATATCCCCCAACCAGGGCCCCCCCAGCACATTCCACCATAGTCTGCCTCCTCGAACAACTTTACCATACTAATCCCTTCAACCAGATAACACACCCTTTTCCTCACACAACCGTCTCCAGACTTCTCCCGGGGCTTCACCAACTCTGGAACTCACTGCCCAACACATCAACTCTCCTCCACTTTCACCAGCTTCAAAAGCAACCTGGGAAACATTTCTTCAGGCTTGCTATAACCTTCACTAAACTTAGTCACCACTTCCTCCAGGGAATGTCTGCCCCAAATTTCCCGTCTCTTTCCCTTCCTTGTAGATTGTAAGCCCTGCGGGGTGGGTCCTCTTCTCCTTGTAACCATTTATTATCCCTTTCACTGTATCGTTGACTTATGATGTATGTAACCCTCGAATGTACAGCGCCCTGGAATCAATGGCGCTTTAAAATAAATAAATAATAATAATAATAATAATGTGGTCTCATCCGTATGCACAAGCCGTAGTGCAGGGCCCTGGTCTTTAAACATACATTCTCTGTACAGTGTTCATTTACTCGTTTAGTGTCCTGTTGTGCAGTTAATACATAAGGGGTTTGACCATTTCTTAAGTAGCCTATTTAGTGACGTTTCTGACTTGTTTTTAAAGGGAATCTGTCAGGTGGTTTATGCTGCCCTATGAGAGAGCAAAATGTGTTAGGCTATAGTCACACGTTGTACTGCGACGCAGCCCACCGGCCCCATAGACATGCATTACTCGCAGCACGTGTTCGCCGCAAGTAATTGACATGTCACTTATCTCCCCGTGCGTACAATACGATCGTATTGTACGTGCGGGGAGATGAGGCGTAATCCATAGTTCTCAATGAGAACTATGGATTACCGTAATTTCGGCGCGCATCTCGCCTGTATTAGAGCACAAATACGGGGCGAAATGTGCGCCGAAATTACCCCGTGTGAACATAGCGTTAGGCCTCGTTCACACGGCTTTTTTCTCCGCGGATTGGCGCCGTACTCCGCGCCGGATTTGCGCTGCAGTACGGTGCCAATCCGTCGGAGTAATTACGGTAATCCACTACTCTCAGAGAACAGTGGATTCCGTCGCTCCTACCCGCTCGGCGAATCCGCCGCGGGGGGGAGAAAGTGACATGAACATTATTTACGGCGCGTACGCGCCGTAAACAATGCATTGTCTATGGGGCCGGGGAGCGGCGCCCCCACCGCGTTCCGGCCCCGCCCCTTATTCACGCCGGATTTGTGAGCGCAATCCAGCTCACAAATCTGTCGTGAATAAGCCGTGTGAACACGGCTTTAGAGGGAAAGAAGCTGAGTTCTAGGATATGTACATTTATATGGCTTGAAGCAGGATTTCTAAGTAAGAGGCAGAGTAAATCCTGACCAGACTCCTTAAAATACAGTGAAAGTCCTTCCTACCCCACCCACATTCAGTGATTGACAGCTTTCCCTATATGGCCTCGTTCACACGGCTTATTCTGGGACTGATTCCAGCCGTACTGCGCGCTGTATTTCCGCTGCAATACGGCTGAAATCCGTCCCAGTCATTACGGTAATCCACAGGTCTCATAGAGAACTATGGATTTCGTCTCCTCTCCCTGCTCGGCGAATACACCCCGGGGGGAGAAAGTGACATGCACATTATTTACGGCGTGTACGCGCGGTGAATAATGACTGTCTAATGGGCCGGCGAGCTGCTGCCCCGCCCCCGCTGCACGGCAGCCGGCGTAATTGCGGGCGAAATCCATCCCCGCAATTACGTCGGCAATAAGCCGTGTGAACATTGCCTATCAGTGCGTGTACAGAGCAAACTACCAACCCCTGTATGTGGGTGGGGGAAGCAGTTGTTTCAGTTTAACTTAAGATTTTCTCTTCCTTTTATGTAGAAATGTATCACCAAGTTATCTAAAACTATATTCCACAGAGCTCAGCTTCTCTCCCTCTATCATATCCTGCTCTCAGATAGGGTAGCATAAACCACTTGAAAGTTTTCCTTTAAGGCTGGGTTCACATCTCGTGTTTTTTGTTGCATTTCTCATATGCACCAAAAAAGCACGTACAAAAACACGTGCATTTAAAAACTACATCAAAAATGTGGATTGCAGACAGATTTCTACTGGTTCATTGACTTCAATGAGAAAAATAAACATGGAAATGGAGTGAAGACACAATGAAATAGGAAGCTCACAGCAACTAGAATGGCCATCGCAACACATTGGAAAACTCCGCAATCCCCTACTATTCCTGAAGTGATTCAAAGAATCAATAAACAATACCATTGCGGGGACCAGTCAATTATTCCTCCACACTCCCTACTAAAGCCGGAACAATTGGTTGCTATGGGACTTCATCAAAATACTTTCGCTAGAGGCGTTATCTGCGTATACAACTCGAACGACATTTTGTGCCACAAGACCTTTGCATGGTTAAGAACAACTGATAAAGTTATATATCTTTTTCTGTTGTTTAAAATGGCTTGATCTGACATGTTGTTGCTGTATCCTTAAACTCTGATGCCCTGAAGACGCTGAATGTTTCTGTATGCATGGTACTTGTTTTACCCATGTTTTCCCTTGTTTCCCCTTCCTTCCCTCCCCACATTACGTGGTCCTTTCTGTCCTACTGTACTGTCTATTATTATGTATCAAGAAAATAATAAAAATTTCTAATGATAAAAAAAAAAAAAGAAATAGGAAGCTCAATATTCTGCATGAAATCCCCATTCAAAAAAATACATGTGGAAAAAAGGAGTAAAAAGGGAAGCATGCAGAGTGATGTGTAATTTAATGCAGGAAAACACTAGCTTTACACTAGCTTTACACGCAGAATTCCACATGATAATATGCAGTGTGAGCAAGCACTAAGAATTCTAAAGGGTATGTTCACACAGCTTAATTGCGGTGTGAACAGTACGCCGGGTCTTCAGGAGTCGCGCTGATCGGCGAGTACTCCCCGAACCCCGAGCCCCATAGACATGCATTGCTCATAGGCATTTCATTTATCTCCCGGAGTGTACAATACGATTGTATTGTATAAGCGAGAAGAGGAGGCATAATCCATAGTTCTCTATGAGAACTATGGATTAGCGAAATTATGGGGCGCATCTCGGTCGTATTAGAGCGCAGTACGCCGTGAAATACGCAGCGAAATGCGTCCCATAATAAAGCCGTGTGAACATAACCAAAAATGGTTTAGGAGTTGTCAGCAGTGTGAAATAGTCATCCACCACAGGAAGGAGACCTAATTGGCAGATGGCAGGAGTGGTTATAAGGGGCCACTTAAAATTATTTATAGAATAGACACACATATATACACATTATCAGGAAATCATACAATTTTCCAATACAAGTAGTAGAAAAAAAAAAAAATTGCTCCTATACCCTTTAGGGCAGTGGTCTCAAACTGCAGCCCTCTAGCTGTTCGGAAACTACAACTCCCATCATGCATTTATATAATCTATAACAGTGGGCATGATGGGAGTTGTAGTTTCCCAACAGCTGGAGGGCCGCAGTTTGAGACCACTGCTCTATGGTATGTTCACATGGAGCGCTAGATCTGTTTATGGATCCGATAACCGCATTCAAAGGCGCTGCGTGTTGGATGCGTTTTGGCTGCAGCAGTTTTAAAAGGGCTTCTGCTGCCTCTTTTGGATCAAGAATTGACATGTCAATTCTTTGAACAGATTTGAAAGACGCATCACAAAGACGTATGTAAAAGACGCATCGGCGATCTCTCGTCTGAACACCAATGCGTGTTTTACATTGAAAGCAATTGAAATCACACTGCCTATTGTTTGATGCATGTTTGGGTCCGTTTAGGGTTCAAAACACGGATCCAAACAAGCATCTATAAACGGATCCAAAGCGCTGTGTGAACATACCCTTATGCAAACAAACAAAATTAGCCAGCTTACCACCCCATAAGTATGGCATCCGCACGTCATGCCATGACTAAGGGTGAATTGCCACCTGACACGCATCGGTAGTTCCCAGGGGGTTACTTTGTGCGATACTATGGAGTGTGCATACTATGTTTTAATGGATTTGAAATAAAGTACTGGATTTTACTTCATCGGTGGGAACCGCTGTGCCAACTTTCCTTGCGGTGAACATACCCTTATACAAGTATATTAAAACCTTATTTTGAAGGAAAAAAAAAGTACACCCCACATTCTTGTCCACAGTTATTGTTCCCATAAAGTCAGTATATGGTCTAAATATGGTGTAAGTCATGTGACCTCATGGCAGTCAGTTACAGGGTCACATGAACCGGAAGAATGGTGGAAGAACACAACTAATATGTCTACTCCAGCAACTTTTTTCACAGTGTGGATTAACTTGCATAACTACTGTCTCTGTAGGGGTTGTCATGTTGTTAATAAAGTTAACTGTAATATAAACGTGTGTATGTGTAGATAGACAGATAGATAATCAGAAAAATGAGACAAAAGAAAGTAAGGCATCTTCTCCACAGACACCTACAGACATAAGACGCTGCTGGAGGTAGTAATACTGGAGAAGTTCTGTGCCTCAATAATCTACTGTTACCTGGATACCATGGGGTCACATGACCTGTGTGGTGATCACATGATAAGATGCTGCTGGAGGTAGTTATACTGGAGAAGTTCTGCTCCTCCATACATTACTGTTACCTGGATAGCAGGGGTCACATGACCTGTGTGGTGGTCACATAAGACAAGACGCTGCTAGAGGTAGTAATACTGGAGAAGTTCTGCTCCTAAATAATCTACTGTTACTTGGATACCAGGGGTCACATGACCTGTGTGGTGGTCACATGATAAGACGCTGCTGAAGCTAGTAATACTGGAGAAGTTCTGCGCCTCAATCTACTGTTACCTGGATACCAGGAGTCACCTGACCCGTGTGGGGGTCACATGACTCTTTAGCCCATACATTTACTCAATGGCAGTCATTACTATGGGCAGGAATGTGGGCTGTACCATTTTCCTTTTCTTTTCCTAGATATAAGCTTCCTGCACTGGTATAAAGAGATACAAGAGCAACATTTTGAATGCCTATATATTAGAAAATTGTATGATTTTCAATCATTCATAATAAGAAAAGGCACTGTTAAGTGGACAGGTGCAGCCAATTACAGACCACAATGTCAACATACACATGACTGCTGTGGCCTGTGATTGGCTGCACCTGTCATGTAAATGCTGAACATTCATTGCTACAGCCGGGACTGAACAGGAGCATCCGGGAGGTGAGTATGATTCTTATCTTCTATTTTTTATCATGTCCAAACGGACCAACAAGCTTTCTTAACTCGCAGAACATCCCTTTAACTATACTGAGCACAATCAGCATCAGGTATAGAACACCGTGAACAGCAGTGCTGCCTTCTCGTCTAAACAATGACTTGGCTATTAGGTCTACTCTATAGGCTGCAGGATTTAAGGTTCTGTTCACACGTTATGGTCTCCATTTTTTACAGGGCCTAAGAAGGATCACCGCAGATAACTTACGATACATTTACTTGTTTTTACGTAATCTTGTAATGGGTGTAGCACATCTTAGTCAGCAATCCCTTTTATATTTTACTGAATAGGAATAGCACAGCATCACATACTATGCTATTTTAAACTTTAAAGGGGTACTCCAGTTTCATCAATTAGCTTTAATCATTTCTGCAAAGGTTAAAAAAAAAATAAAAGACTATTACCAAATACATTGCTGCTCTGATTTGGATTCATTTAAGAGTTGGAGGAGTTTTTATTTTCCGCTTGTGTACACAAGATTTCCTAGTTAGCAGCTACCTCTCTCTGCTCGAACAGGCTCTAGCTGCAGTGGTTCGGATGGAAAGGTCAGTCTCTGCTGTGTCTTAGAAGCTGCAAAAAGGCTGTGTTCACATGGCGTATAGCGGCACGTAGCTGTGCGCGCCGCTATACACCTGCTGTTGAAAGTACACACTAGCCAGGACATACTTTCAACAGCAATTCCATTTCGCTCCTACTCACTTTCAACTTCTTTGTACGGACACGTACTGTGCGCTGGAGAAACCGTCGTATTATCGTAACACTCAATGAGTGCTAGGATTATACTGTATATGCGGGGCGTAACTCGGGTGCACTGCAGTGCAATTACACGTCAAAGTATGCCTCACAAATGTGTTGTGTGAGCATACCCTTACTGACCAGATTTATCCCTTTAAAGCTCTGTAGCCCTATTTAAAACCTTCCGTTACAAATTTCCCTCTAAGGGTAAGTTCACACGGCTTAGATGCGGGGCGTACAGTACGCCCCGCAGTTACGCCAGGTCTTCGGGAGTCGCGCTGACCGGCCCCATAGACTGTCATTACTTGCGGTGCGAAAACGCCGCGAATAAATGACATGTCAATTATCTGCCCGTGCGTGCAATACGATCGTAGTGTACAAGCAGGGAGCGGAGGCGTAATCCATAGTTCTCTATGAGAACTGTGGATTACCATAACGATTGGGGCGCATTTCGCTCATATTAGAGCGCAGTACGCTCGCAATACGTGGCGAAATGCGCCCCAAAATAAGCCGTATGAACATAGAATTACAGGCTCAACTAGGAATAGCAGAGCTGAAATGAAATTCACTGCTGAAGAAACCTCCACAGCCTGAACAGGAAGTGGGGGCCTGAAGCTGGCAGTTAAGAGCAGGCTCTGTGAATTAGCCTGATGAGAAAGCCTCTTTAAAAAGCAAAATGAAGCCAGAGAGAAGAAAAACTAAAAGATGTGAACGGTGTTAGGCTATGTTCACACGGCTTAAAATGGGACGTATTTCAGTCCGTAATTATGCGCCGTAGTGCGTGAATTACGGCTGGAATACGTCCCAGTCATTACGGTAATCCCCAGGTCTCATAGAGAACTATGGATTATGTCTCCTCTCCCTGCTCGGCGAATATGCTGAGGGGGGAGATAAGTGACATGTCATTTTCTAGCGGCGTATACGCACCGCTGGTAATGAAGGTCTATGGGCCGGCGAGGTACCGGCCCCCGCTCCCGCGGCGTAATTATGCCCCGCAAATAAGCCGTGTGAACATAGCCCTATAGTTCTGAGAGACAGGTTTTGTCAAGATAAAGTAAAAACAAACAAATATACGTCAAAATACACAATAAAAACTGACTTTTCCACGGCTGGCTCCACGATAGACTGTGCATATGAAATATTACAATAACTGCAGAACACAAAACCATACTGTAACTCCATCAATAAGAATAATAATTACTTCTTCAAAAATAGAATGAAAAACTGCCCATTCTATCAAAAAGGAATAAAATGAACTGGACAGAAATATAATGATCCCCTGAAAAGGTCTCCGGCACAATGTTTGTATTGTATCTGGAAAGGATTTGTATAAAAACATCCCAAAAGCTATTCTGCTAAGCGGATGGAGCCTTTAGAAGTCCTGTGCTTGAGAGTACACAGATTCAGATCTGCTCTGCTAAGACAATCCATTGTACGAGTCACTCACAAATGATGGAACCATGTATATGCATTCTCTTTCACTAGATCGCTTCAATACATGTGCTATGAATAAGCAGAGGTGTTATTATTCATTTCATGACACTGCTCTCGCTGGCACCAAAAAGTTCCCATTGTTAAGGGAATTTTGTGCTTTAAAAAAAAACCCAAAAAAAAAACCTTAACCAGAGTGGAAATGGAAAATAACACTTTCCATTACATACATTGTGGTATAACTGTGGGGAACTAGAGGCAGGAGAGCAGTCTCCTTGTATACTATACTACTTCTAATAACATATAAAAACACTAGGCTCCCCATACCACGTTGTGCAGCAGAGGCTCAACACTCTCAATATATGGAAGCAGATATGTTGCGTTCTCATTAAATGGCAATGGAGAATTTGTGGAGTTCAAAGTAAAAACGGGTTGTCCATCTCCCCTTTTTAATGTTGATTATGGTGCCTCGGCTGGATGTAAAAAAAAAAAAAAAAAAAAAAAAAAATAACTCTTACCTCAGAGTTGATGTTGGTTCCTGCAATGTGTCCGACCGTCCTCCCACTAAGTCTTCTGCTGTCTTCCAACTCAAGCTAAATGGAACGTCACTGCTGCAGCCTCCGATTGGTCACATGACACTGTCCAACGAAAATGGTCAGTGCCATGACGTCAGGCGGTGTCATGTGACCACTGCAGCTAATCAGAGGCTGCAGTGGTGATATTCTGTTCGGCCAGGGTCAGAAGACAACAGAAGACCAGGCAAGAGGTCTGGCAGATGCATGAACATCAGTTCAGAGGATGAGTTTTATTTTCTTTCAGTCTCTGCACCAAACCCAAGATAAAAAAAAAAATGGAGCTGGACAGCTCTTATAGCATGGACAGAAGTATCCCAATGATGGCGAGAGACTCGTCACTGTTCCTGAACCAGAGATTCACTCCTAAAGGCAGCAACCAGTAATCATCCAAAGTGAGAAGCAATATCTTAATAAAGCAAAATATAACACATCCAAAGACAATGGGCCTCATTTATCAAAACCGGCTTTGTTGCCCATAGCAACGTTTTCATTTTTTAAGCTGCTCTGGAAAAATAAAAGCCGAGCCGTGATTGGTTGCTATGAGCAAAGACAGTTTGAGGCTATTAGACAAGGTTGATAAATGAGGCCCAATGTGTTTCATGTGATAGTCTGCACTTCTTCAGGTAACAATGTGAAATACTAACAATAATAATACCTCCCTTAATAAGGGATAGAGTGTAGAAATTCTATTTAATGGACTTAGATTACATAGTTTATAAGGCTGAAAAAAGACAGACGTCCATCCAGTTCAGCCTGTTGTGCTAAGGTGCTGATCCAGAGGAAGGAAAAAACCCCCATGAGGTAGAAGCCAATTGTCCTCATTTTAGGGAAAAATTCCTTCCCGACTCCAATCTGGCAATTAGAATAATCCCTGGATCAACACCCCCGGTGTTGATCCTGGTCACTAGAACTTGTTATAGTATTACAAATCTAGACCCTTTTTGAATTCTGTTAGGGAATTGACCATGACAAGTTCCTCTGGCAGAGAGTTTCAGTCTCACTGCTCTTACAGTAAAGAATCCCTTTCTATGTTAATGTAGACACGTTCTTCCTCTTGGCGTAGACGATGCCCCCTTGTTCTAGATACAGTCCAGGGTATAAATAGATCCACTAGGATTCCCAAATCCTTCTCCAGGTCACTTTTACCCAGAGTATTACCGTTTAAAAATGAATCATGGAATGGATTAGCTCTTTAATTATGGGGTCTCGATTTGGTTGATTCTAGAAATGTGAGTTTATGTACTTATTTATTTATGTTTATTGATCAATGTATCTATTATTTGTATACAAATTTACTATGTGTTTTTCAGGTGTCATCAGGTCATCATTTTAGCCAGAAATGCCTGTGACTTCTTTGGACACCTGATGCAGCACCAGTGAACTAAGTGACTGGGGTATCTGTATATTCTCCAGTCTAAGGCTGAGTTCACACGGCTTAATTGCGGGGCGTACAGTACGCCCCGCAATTACGCCGGGTCTTCAGGAGTCACGCTGATCGGCGCATACTCCCGCGACCCATAGACATGCGAATAAATGACATGTCAATTATCTCCCCGCACGTACAATACGATCGGATTGTCGGCCCGGGGAGAGGAGACGTAATCCATAGTTCTCTATGAGAGCTGTGGATTACCGCAATGATTGGGGCACATTTCGCTCGTATTAGAGCACAGTACGCTCTCAATACGTGGCGAAATGCGTCCCAAAATAAGCCATGTGAACTTCCCCTAATACCACACTGTGTAATTTAGTTAGTTGACGCAATTGGGAGGTGAGCTTAAACACTTTTGATCCCAGGTTTTCATATTTCCTTAGCAGTAATGCATTTTTCAAAAATTCCTATATGCCTTTTGATGTTTACTTAGTTGTTAGTGTGCCACTGACATTTGGAATAGATGTACTCTAGGGCCTATGCAGCATAGATTACACTTTCAAGTAAATGGACTAATGTATTAAAGGGAACCTGTCACAGGTTGTGCCCCCCTTGCTGAGGGCAGCACAAGCTAGTGTCCGAACTGCTGTTCCCAGCGCTGTGTCCCTTATTCTGTAAGATGCAGCAGTTTTAGAGCATTTACCCCTTAAATCTTATTCATGAGCAGGTGTTCGCTCCACCCACCCAAGGCTAGCTCCGCCCACTGACAGTTATTCACTTGTTTCTATCTATTCAAAGTAATAGGTTTGTCAGTTGAGGTGGGCGGGGCTAGCCTCTGATTGGCCAGGTTTGAAAAAAACTGACAGTCTGAATGACTCTTCTGGCTGAAAACTGCAGATTTGAGCATTAAATACACGAAAACTACAGCATCTTACAGAATAAGAGACACAGCGCTGGAAACAGCAGGTCTGACACTAGCTTGTTCTTTCCTCAGCCAGGGGAGGGCAAAAACTATGCGACAGGTTCTCTTTAAGCCTTAACCCATCTGCTGCCTCTTAGGCTGACGTCGTTTTCATTGTGATCAACATATTTAAGGAAAAAAAAGGGATGGTTTCACCATGCTGTTTTACAGAGCAACAGGCAGCTTCAGACTAACACTTCCTGGTTAGGCTGTGGGTGGTTCTGCAGTAGTGATTAATATTTTAGCTCTGCTATTCCTAGCAGATCCTGTAACAGTGACATGGGGGCAGGAGCGTAGTACACAAGGCTACGTAGCTCTAAAGACTTAAAGCTTGTCAGTAACTTATATAAACCAAGTTCCTATCTTTGCAAGATAATGAACAGAGCAGGGAGTGACATCACCATCCTGGCCACTGCTGGAGTCTGTAAGAGCAAGGAGAGGTGGTCAGTAACTAGGGAAGCTTGTGTACAAAAATAGATTAGATCCGCTCCCAACTCTGAAAAGAAGCAAAAAATCAGAACAGCAATGTTTTTTGTCTTCATTTACGTTTCCTTACTTGCTAAAAGGGGTTATTCGGGAGTTTAGAGATTTCACAGAACACGATAAACAAAATGTAAAAAGTAAAGATATTCCATTACCGTCATTACGGTTTCTTTTCTTTTGTCTCCTTATTCATCTATCATACGATCCACTTCTTGCAATGAAATGTCCTGTTTGTGGGAGTCAATAGTTATCCAGCATCTCTCTCCTACAAGTCCCACACTGCACTGCACTTCCAATCTAGGATTTCCCTGCACCCACCACCTAATCCTCCTAGTACTGTTCAGCCATGCCCTGTACACCCTTATATTTTCATTCTTGTGCCTGCTGTAAGGCAATGTGGTATCATCCCTGCACCCAGTGATGTCAGGGCAGCATCCCATGATTCTTTACCCTGGCACCACTACTATATAAAGAGTAGTAGGCAGACTTTTTTCTGACTGCTGCTGGATAATCTCAGAGGTCTTGCTTCTTTGTTGGATTCTCTTGGCAAATTAAATAGATATATTCACGCGGATAGATAGATAGATAGATAGATAGATAGATAGATAGATAGTTGCCCAAGCAACTGCCCTCTGCTCCCATTACTTGTGGTAATGGAAGCAGAGCTTTAAAAAAAAAAAAAATTCTCCCTCCCCTGTAATCATTCCTCCTGGCTGAGGCTGGCAGGAGAGAATGACGTTACTATATGCAGCCAGACCGTTCTCTGCTCAAATCACACCCCTGACAGGGGAGTGTTTCTGAGTGGAGCCTGGCTTCAGCACTCCCATGGAGTGATGAAAAAAACCTGCATTTAGGCCATGTAATCAACTAACGTCACAAGGTTAGCAGGAAGTAGGGGTCGGGGAGTAAAGGGCCCTCTGCCTGGTTTTGCGAAGCAGAACAGGTAAATAATTTTTAATGAGTATTAATTACAAAGTTCAATATAATGAAGTTGTGAGCTCTAACACAAATAAAAAGATCCAGGAGAACCCTTTAAAGCTAATGAATGAAACAGGAATAACCCTTTAGAAACATAAAAGCACATTCCCGGATTAGAATCCATGTCTGCGTATACTCTTAACTGAGCAGAGACAACATTTGACATTTGCAACCGTATTACTATTGGAGCAAATAAAGCCTCTCAGTATACCATGAAAAGATTAATACAGTTTTCTAAAACACTTCATGGATTCTTCATGGTTACATAAATTGAAAAACTGCCATAGCCATGTGATAGTCATGCATGTACAGGATTTATTGCAGTTCCAGCTGTATAATTTGCCATTATACTTGTCAAAGAAATCCTGTCTTGATTTTCCTTGGCTGTTACTCTCTAGTTTTCCTTCCACCATATCCCTCGAATTTATATCATACTATCTTCTTAAAGTAACCCAGTTGCTTAAATCCAATTCTCGCCTTTGCCTTTCCCAAGTGGTCTCTGACTAGAGTTCCTGTTGCCTTTTTAATGCCTAATCAAAGGTCACTGCTCCATGAGTCTCTTCAATCTCTGTGTCACACTGATCAAGCCAGTGGGTCAGTGACCTCAAGGTATCCTTTACAGGGGTTGCCTCATTCACAACCCTCTGTGTCTCATCTATGGTCTTCCTTTGCAGTCTGTGGCTTACTTTCAAGCTGGGAATAAAAGATTCACCTTTAAGTCCCTTCACAACTAGCGAGCGATTTGACTTTATCCAGAGATGCAATGTTTGTTGCCCTTTCTGTTCATTTTCTCCACACAGCCATCACTGTCTATTGGATAGAAAAGTGTCAATTGTGGTTTTGAGAATATCTCTACGTATGAGGCTTGCACAGGCTAAAGGCCTGCATTTCACGACAAGGCGGTCAAGGACGGCAACCATTTCATAGAAAATATCATCACTAGTCAGTCTCACGAATGCCAGGATCTGGCAAGGGTCACAGAAAAAATTAGGAGGATCAATTACATTGATGCAGCCATAACAAGTTCAATTTCGACAAAATACATATTTATGGGATTTATCCCATATTTATTATTTTATCCAGCTCTCATTTTTCAAAGACCTTTTGAAAAAAATTGTTGTATCAGAGAAACACACAAGAAAATCCACAGCTAACAGTATTGTAATTATATGAATACAGTCCATTAGAGAAATACTGTGGGTTGTCTTTGAACTTCAATTTTTCGTGTTACAGCCACAAACTTACTGTAAGGCTATGTTCACACGGCGTGATTGCGGTGCATACAGTACGGCCACAATTACGCCGGGTGATCTGGGAATCGCGCTGATACACACGTACTACCGCAGCACGTATTCGCCGCAAGTAATTGCCATGTCACTTATCTCCCCGCGCATACAATACGATCGTATTGTACGAGCGGGGAGAAGAGGCATAATCCATAGTTCTCACAGAAAACTATGGATTACCGTAATTTTGGCGCGCATCTCACTCGTATTGGAGCGCAAATACGGCGCGAAATGCACACCGAAATTTGCCCGTGTGAAGATACCCTAAATGTATTTTATGTGATAGAGCAACACAAAGTATCAAGTATTTATGAAGTGTAAAGAAAAGGATACGTGCTTTTCCAAAAAAAATGAAAAGTGTGTTGTACATATGCATTTAGCCCCGAGTCTATACTTTAGGACCACCATTAGCTGCAATGACAGCTGCAGTCTGTTGAAGGATGTCTCTACCAGCTTTGCACATTTAGAGGCTGGAATTTCTGCCCATTCTTCTCTGCAGAATAGCTCGAGCTCAGTCAGATAGGTTGGTGAACGTTTGTGAGAAGAATTTTTCAAGCCCTGCCACAGACTCGCATGGGATTCAGGTCTTTGATTTAAACCCTTCCATTGTATCGTTGAGTGTATTTTTAGGGCCGTTGTTCTGCTGGAAGGTGAACCTACATCCCCAGTCTCAAATCTTTTGCAGCCTCTAACAAGTTTTCCTCCAGGATTGCCCTGTATTTAGCTCCATCCATCAACACTGACCAACTTCCCAGTCACTGCTGAAGCAAAGACTCTCCACAACATGATGCTGCCACCACCATGCCTCATGGTGGGGATGGTGTGTTCCAGGTTATCTGCAGTGGTCACTTTCCTTTACACACAGTGTTTGCCATTTAAGTCGAAAAGTTTCATTTTGGTCTCATCTGACCTAAGCACTTCTTCCACATGCTTGCTCTGTCCCCTACATAGCATCTTGCAAACTGCAAGAGGGACTGCTGATATCTTGTTTTTCAAAAAGGGATTTTTTCTTGCCACTCTTCCAAAAAGGCCAGATTTGGGGAGTACACGACTAATAAGGGTCTTTTGGACAGATCTCCACACCTGAGTTGTGGATCTCTGCAGCTCCTCTAGAGTGACCCTGGGCCTCTTCAGTGCTTCTCCGATTAGTGGTCTCCTTGTTGGGGCTGTCAATTTAGGTGAACAGCCATGTCTTGGTAGTTTAGTAGTTTCCATGTACGGTTGAAGGATTGAACAATGCTCCGTGAGATGTTCAGAGCTTGAGCAATTTTTTTTTGAAAAAAACTTAAGTCTGCAATACACTTTGCCACAACTTTATCCCTGAGCAGTCTGGTGTGTTCCTTGGTTTTCATGATGCTGTCAGTTCTCTAACAAACCTCTGAGCCTCCAAAAAAAAAGCTGCAGTTATTCTGAGAATAAATTACATGCAGATGTATGCTACTTACTAATTAGGTGACTTTTAAAGGTAATTGGTCACACTGAATTTTATTTAGGAATTTAGGAGTATCAGAGTACAGGGGGCTGAAAACATATGCACACTACACTTTTCAGAATTTATTTGCAAAAATTTAGAAAACCATGCATCATTTCTTTTAAGTTATGTTCACATGGCTTATTTTGGGATGCATTTCACCATGTATTGAGAGCGTACTGCGCTCTAATAGGAACGAAATGCGCCCCAATCATTACGATAATGCACAGTTCTCATAGAGAACTATGGATTACACCTCCTCTCCCCGCTCGTACAATACGATCGTATTGCACGAGCGGGGAGATAATTGACTTACGCGCCACGAGTAATGACAGTGTATGGGTCGGCGGGCTGCCGCCCCCTGCGCTGCGGGAGTACGCGGCGATCGCGCAAGCTCCCGAACACCCGCCGTAATTGCGGGGTGTACTGTACACCCCGCAATTAAGCCATGTGAACATACCCTTACACTTCACATAAGTGCTCTATCACATAAAATATCAACAAAATACATTTAAGTTTGTGGCTGTAACGTTTAAAAATGAAGATCTGCAGAGTGAAGTCCCCAAGCAAAAATTTGGAGGAATTTTAGCAGATTTTTGGGCATTCATTTTATTCTCTCAGATCTTTTGTGGAAAAAGCCACAGCGAATCCAACACTCCTGAATGTACCCTAAAGTCCAAACAGATGATTACACAGAAAAATATCTGAATTGTGACTATTAGATTCATTGTGGATTTCTGCAGTGGATCTGCAAAGTAAAGCCCCCAAGCAAAAATCTAGATAAATTTGTGCAGATTTGCATCTCCTAGATTTTCTGTGATTCTAACCCGTTTGAATCTACCCTTAATCCCTTAAGCCCCAGGCCTGAAAAGTAGTTAATGACCAGAACGTTTTTTTAGTTTTTGCCTCCTTGCGTTTCAACAGTTGTAACTTTTTTATTTTTTCAATGACGCAGTTGGATGAGGCCTCGTTTTATTCTAAACAAGTTGTACTTAATGGGGGAATAGTTTAAGTTCACTTATAAATAATTGTAGAATTTATTTAGTTTTTTACACCTTTCACATTACACACTTAATAACTTGTTAGATTAATTCTACAGGTTAGTATGGTCGTGTGGATACCTAATATGTGTAGGGTTTTTTGTGTGTGTAATTTCTGCACAATTATTTTTTATTAAATATTTATTTTTTTTATGCTTTTTACACTTGTGTTTTTTTATTTATTTTTTTTTAAAATCCCCTGAAGGGAGAACTGTTTTACATTTTTTTTTTATACTTAGTAATGTATTAGCATATTCATATATGCTAATACATTATAATCTGTGCCAGTCTGACACAGGCAGTGATTAGGACAGCACAGTGTGCCCTAGTCACTGGCTTAGTACACAGACAGCTCTGGGGCCACTCTAGGTCCCCAGTGCTGACTGTGCAGCCGTTCCCCGGGCTCTGTCGGGTTACCGGGTGTTCCGATCACCCAACAGAACAGGGGAACCTTTTGATTGCGCTGCAGTAACGCACCGCCACAATGAAAGGGTTAAAGCACCGGGTTGCGGAGGTTTCCTCCGATCCCCGGTGCTCGGAGGAGACGCTCTGGGATCAGGGCTGTGTAGTACAGCTCCGAACACAGCGCAGTTGGGTGCCGGGCGCCGCAAACCCCGAAGTCTACAGCGACGCCAAAAGACGTCGTTGTAGACGAACGACCCGCACCAACCGACGTCAAAAGTCGGTGGGTGGTCGTTGAGGGGTTAAAAGGTGGAAACCTGATCCCAGGTAAAATTTCTAAACAACTGTGATCACTTTATCTATTATCAAGCACTTAATTTCATTTTTATTAAAATATGAAAGACAAAAAATTGGCACTAAACACAAATCGCTACATCAACAGAAAAAGTCTTCAAGATTTTCTAGGGCTAATCCACACAAAGTGTGGGCATTGCAAGACAGTGTAAACTTCCCCAAATATGTAGAAGGTGCTGTTCCTGCAGGCCATCCAATCCATCCTGAACTTCAACCAGGTTAACTTCCTGGCTCTACCTTTTCACATCACATAATTAGTACAGTTTCTAGCCACAAAATGAAATATATGAGGGACCCTGCTCAGGTTTGACTTTGAAGTACTGGGATTTCTTTTAACTGCATATGCAATAATTATACTTTCAACTTATTTCTGCTGGTACCTTCTGTAAGCTATGAGGTTACGTATGTGACTACAAAAGGCTGGACAAATCCTCCATGTGCAATTATAAGGGTTCCTGACGAGGTAGGGATTAACAGTGCGGCTCTGTGTACCAGAAAACCGGACGAGAGGTGTTTAGCGTTATCTTTATAGAAATTAAATTGGAAGATAAATAGCTTGGCTAGCGACAGGTCTTCGCTGCCTCCCTCTGCATAGTGGCTGCTCAAAGAGTCACTTCTCTCTAATGACAGAACACACAAAACACAATGCCAACAGCTTACAGCAGCCAGAACTTAAGACAAATAACCTCCCCGCAAGCCAACAGCAACTAGGACAATATAGTGGTGCCACCTCCCTGCCATCTGCCGCCTTGTCAACATTTTGTTGTTCGTCTCTGTTCAGCAAAGCATTTTATCTCAATTAAGACACTGTGGATTTGTCGGCTACAGGATCGGCCATGATGTATATATATGCCGTATGCTTATTAACTCCTTTTCAGCCAATGCACTTGGCAGCATGGGTTCCATATTAACCTGCAAACATCAGACACAAAAACAAACCGTAAAAGCATTTCAATATCTGCCACAATTACAGATGTGTTCACACCAGTGATTTCCCCAGCATGGCTGGCTTGCTCTTTTCTTGGTCTTTACAGAACCAAGCGAGTAATATCTCATTCTTTAGGTCCACAGCCAGGAACCACTGAGTCAAAGCAAAGACACAGCTATGCTCCCCTTATTAGCGCGATAATTTACTCTCCCTGACCTTTCAGTTTTTGGAAGCAGCAAAATGACTAAGCAGGTTTTGTCAACCACTGATCCATGGACCTTTATCTCTCCTTTCAGCATCAGTGCAGTTCCATCCTACAATAGAAGTGAAGCCAAGCTTGGATCATGCTCACCCTGGAGAGTTAAAGAGCCACAGCAAACAAAACCAGCCACTGACAATGTTCAGACTGCACGGTAAATGGCTACATGTAAGGGCAGCTTTATCATTCTACTTAAAAACATTCAGCATCTTTAGGGCATGTCCCCACTGCATGGGTTTTCGGCCGGTTTTTCAGGCAGTTTTGCAGACCGCCTGAAAAAACGGCCGAAAATTAGCACAATTGTGCTCTATGGAAAACCCGTGCAGCAGTCCCCACTGCATGGGTTTTCCGCCCGCCGGTTTATCAAACCACCGGCCGCACGAAAAACACTGTGCTTGCACAATCTTCCTTCCGGTTTTCAGACGGAATCTGTGCAAGCCAAAGTGAAGGGGGGAGGGCTTTTCTCAGCTCATAGCGGAGAAAAGTCGTCCCCACCGCGGCCATGTGCATAGCACACAAACCGGACAAATACCGGTCGGATAAACTGACCGGTATTTGTCCCTTGCCGTGGGGACGCAGCCTTAGGGGGCGGAGAAAATCCCTACAACTCCACATTGGCTTGCACAGATTCCGTCCGATTGTGCATGTAGAATTTTCTTCAGGCGGCCCATGGGCGGAAAAACCGCAAACCACCTGAAAAACCGGCTGAAAACCCGTGCCGTGGGGACATGGCCTTAGACTTCTCTCTTTCCTAGCGCCAACCTGCATGTTTGGGTCAATATTTAGCAAAGAAGCCTTAACATCTACTTGCTGCATTCAGACTTTCACAGCCCTGTCAAAACTTGGACATTCGATGTTATACTAGTGATGGGCTGATAGCAATACCTCCCCGTCTGGTAGTAGGTGGCTATAAAGAGGTTACGCAGTGAGATGAGGTAGGATCCGCACCTATCACACTTTCATGGCATATCTCATCAATATGCCATTAAAGTGCACGGTGGGAATACCTCTTTAAGCGCTTATGGGGCTCACCCTGCTGACAGACTCCTCTTAATGCTGCTCTTAAAAGGGTTTTGCCACAAAGGCATTTCATCCCTGGTTTATCCAGCTTCAGCTTTCAGTGTGTTCAAAGTGGGGCGGGGGGGGGGGGGTGATTTGTTTGAACTACATATCAGGTCTGACATCTCCACAGTATGCCAACTCTAGTCAAACAAAGGTCTGTTTATGTAAAGAGCAGTGAATAGCTACAATGTAGTTGAGTGGTTAGCATTGCTACCTTTCAGCATAGGGGTCCCTAGGTTCAAATCCCTGCAGGAGTCAGACATGGATTTTTTCGTCTCAATGCACATACCCGATTGAGGTTTCTTTTTATTTATTTGCACCGTTTGACTAATTACTAAGAAGTACATAGGATAGAAGTAGAATGACAGCACCTGAGGTTAAACATTCACTCAGCAGTGAGCAGGCAGGGAATAGACTGACAGTAGCTGCCTGAGAGGAGAGGTGATGTCTGAGCATGTGTAGCAGGACTGAGGAGCTCTCGTCATTGGTCGTATCCCCTGGAGAAGAGCTGTATACTATTGACCACTAAGGTAAAAGCTAAAACAAATATGGTACAGCATTTTTAATACTGATGAATAGTGAAAATGTTTATTATTTAATTTGCAAGCATCACACATCAATTTTACTTTGTGGCAAAACCCCTTTAACAGGGAAGAAGTGCAGGTGCGGGGCATGAATTTTGTGCCCTTTGTCACCATGTTCCATTGGACCTAAACAAGGGTTTCATAGTACATTGACAGAGCTCGCCTAAAATTAAAGTGACTTGTAGGGTAAAGGATAATTAAAAAAACATTCATATCTTTATTATATTTGAAGCACAATCTCATCAATTTGCTGGTTTATCGGAAGAAAAGGTAATATTGTTAAATATGATATACATGTATTAACCCCTTAAGCCTAATGTCTGAAAAGTAGTTAATGACCAGAAATTTTTTTTAGTTTTTGCCTCCTTGCGTTTCAACAGTTGTAACTTTATTTTTTCAATAACGCAGTTGTATGAGGCCTCGTTTTATTCGAGACAAGTTGTACTTTATGGGGGAATAGTTTAAGTTCACTTATAAATAATTGCAGTATTTTTTTTTATTTTTGTTTTTTTAATTTTTTTTATACCATTCACATTTCACACTTAACTTGTTAGACTAATTCTACAGGTTATTACGGTCGTGTGGATACCCAACATGTGTAGGTTTTTTTGTGTGTGTAATTTATGCACAATTATTTTTTATTAAATGTTTATTTTTATTTTATTATTTATTTTTATTCTTTTTTTTTGCACTTAGGTTTTTTTACTTTTTATTTTATTCATATGAAGGGAGAACTGTTTTACATTTAAAAAAAAAAAAAAGTATACTTAGTAATGTATTAGCATATTCATATATGCTAATACATTCTAATCTGTCAGTCTGACACAGGCAGTGATCAGGACGCCACACAGTGCATCCTGGTCACTGGCTTCATACACAGACAGCTCTGGGGCCACTCCAGGTCCCCAGGGCTGACTGTGCAGCCGTTCCCACGGCTCTGTCGGGTCACCGGGTGTTCTGCTCACCCAACAGAGCAGGGAAACCCTGTGATTGCGCTGCGGTGACGCACCGCCGCAATCAAAGGGTTAAAGCACTGGGTTGCGGAGGTTTCCTCCGCACTCCGGTGCTTGCAGGGGATGCTCTGGGATCGGGGCTGTGTAGTACAGCCCCGATCCCAGTGCAATTACGGCGCCGCAAACTCCGACGACCCGCACCAGCCGACGTCTAAAGCCGGCGGGCGGTCGTTAAGAAGTTAAGAATGGCAAGAAAACCATACAATTAGAACTCCGAGACAAAGAAAGGCCTCAAACAGCCTCACTTAACAAATCTCCCCTGATTGCATATAGAGATAAGAGAAATAATTACTGATCACTCTCGTCACGCCTCACAAGTTTCCAGACTGTTTATCTCTTGACCTGTTGTAAATAACTGCTCTACCTATATTTGCATTTTGTTATTTTTAAGAATTCTAAGATCCTTTGAAGATCCATGTCTTTTGTGTATAAAAAGTCTGCGTATTTTCAGTTTGTTGTATAACATCAGTCTGAAGAAGAGAGCTCGTACCCTCGAAAGCTCACTATCAAATATACTCATTTAGCCTCTAAAAGGTATCGCCTGATTTCTTCACTATTCTACTACTTTCTATGGCTAACACGGTACAGCATTATACTATTAAGATTCCATAGTTTATAGACCTTGTGAGACCTGAGTAGGCTAGATTTATGGCCCTGTCTTCAAGGTGAACTTCTCATCTTTTATGAACTGTTACATGACATACGCTCTGAAGCGCTGACTGAGGAGAGATTCGCTCATGGCAACAATGCTTTAATATAAACACTTTCAAATACCTCCAGCATTGTAACACTAAATAAAGGCAAAAGACACACTGAGGGGACATTTCACTGCAAATAACACAGGGAACCGGCTTTTCTCAATTACAAGGCTGGAAATGTCCTTGGCATGTGTTTACTGTTAGTCCAACTTGTGAAGGGTATTATGGAAGAGATTTGTTTTACCCACATCAACTAAATCATCAGGGATGCAAATGCCTAAATGAGGATTAATGCTCCCAAACCAAAAAGCTTTCCATTTAGCTGCTCTAGTATCACTGCCTGTCTGGAGTCAACTGCAGGAACGAATGTCATTTTATGACATAAGATGATGAGCACATCACAAAATAATTGTATGCTTGCAAATTATCACTTTATACTGTATGGTGGCAAGGGGCTGCTTCCCATTTAATCACAGTGAAGACATGCGTCAAATACTGCCCGGTTTGTGATTTCAATGGTCACTTTGCGATACACTGTGCTCCGATGGTGTTACTTTGTGTAATATGTGATACACCGTTTCATCTACTATTATGTGATTCATTGTTCTTTATTACTTCCCTACCTATGTGTGTTACATTGTTGTTTTATGATAATTCTATTTGACATATTGTCAATCTTTTATTTTAAAAGGGTTTTCTAGCTACAAAGATAATATATCTAATGTTGGGGACAGTAAAAATAAGCACTTTTGCAATTTGTTTGCATAACCTAAATCACTTAGTATAGCAGATATAAGCTAATCTGTGCATCTATAACTATTTCTGCAGCAGCTGGTCGGGCCACCAGGGCTGTGGAGTCGGCAAGCCAAAGCCCCGATTCCGACTCCTCAATTTCCCAAACCTCCGACTCCTGACTCCCTCATACACAGCGCATGTTTAAGTGATAACTTTACTGTAGTAAAATGGTAACATCAGGCTGTTTATCACCTTATAATGCAATAATCAAGCTATTTAGGTAGAAAAGACACTGACAAGCAAAATGGTAACAATGTTTTGATCTTTTGAACACTTGTGGGTAGAGTTGAAGAAAAAGCTGTATTTGTATCCAAGCCCAGTCTGCACCAACATTGGGAATGTGTAGAAGAGACCTGGGATCAGATTTTGGTTGACATTCTTCAGAGCCCAGAAGGATTCAGGCAGTATTGAAAACCAAAGGTGGATTTCCCAAATACTAACAAAATAATAAAAAATTAACATTTTAATTTTTAGGAGCAAAACAGTAACAATGCAGTTACAGGGAAGAATCTACAGAACTAAGCAGGTGCTAAATACTTGCAAGTCAAATTTATGTATAAGATAGGTAAGACTATTGTCTATACAGTGATGGTAACCTCATGTACAAAGCTGTAGTGGATGGTGAGATATGGAGCCTGAAATTCACAAGTTCAAAACATTGTTACCATTTTGCTTGTCAGTGTGAAATATATTTATTGGACATGACTTTAGAACACAAAAAAATTGTAAATATGCAAAACACTGCAGGAACATTTGTGAAGTCTCAGAATTTGTTCTGAGAAATAGTGTTGCCTCCATCAGATCCTGCATAGACGACCTCACATCTGATCTCATTATTTCCAGCCTAGAGAACGGCCTCTCTATACTAACTTGGGCTGGGGACAAAGCGGTGACCACAGGGGCAACATCTCTACTTCTTTGAAAGCAGGTAAAAAATTTTGCTGAAATCTGTTTGCCATGGGAGCCTAATATTTTTCCCTGGGGCAGTGCTTTGCCTGCTCCATGTCATCAATTACACTCCTCATGTGATTAGGCTGAAGATATGGGAACAGTAGCACTGGCCGGACCCAATTCCTCTTGTTCTTTGCACTGCATCGAACTGGACCAACTTATTATATATTTTGGGAGTCTGAGTCAGTCCATTTAATGATGACTTAGACTTCTGCAAAATAGGCACCGACTCCGACTTCACGGCTCCACAGCCCTGCGGGCCACGCCCCCTTTTCTGTGACTGCCTGACATTTCATTCAGTGTGTTCATTCCGCCCCCTGGATGGGACACGCCCCCTGTGCTGTGATTGGCTGCTTGTATTCTGTGCTTACTCCCCTGTGAGCTGTTGAAATTGAAATTAACTGCCTGTGATGACCTCGTCTGTATAATAAAGGCTGTCTTAGCTCCGCTCTATGCCCTTTCTCCCAGTGATAGTTCTGTGTAATGGATCTGGGCAATTACTGAGTCTGTATCTGTTAGATTCACTCTCCCCTCATATAACACAGCCTTATACCCTGTGCTCTCCCCATATAACAGCCTTATACAGTCTTCTCTACCTCCTGTCTGATAATAGAGGGGGGAGGGGCAGCGTGCGTTTCTCACATGTGTTTCTTCAGTTCAGGCTGTATGTATAACTGCTTACACCAATACAGACAGGGGTGTAACTTGAAGCTTTTGGGCCCTGGTGCAAAGAATGAAATAGGGCCCCCCGGTTACCATTTGTCTTTACAATACTGGTGTCTTATGTGTCACAAGGGCTTTTGGGCCCCCGTAGGCTGCTGGGCCCGGTAGCGGCTGCTACCTCTGCACCTACTATAGCTACGCCCCTTAATACAGGTGTTCTGGTTACAAGGAGCTTGTGGAGCTTGGAACTGAAAGCTCTGCAGACATGAGAACCAGTTAAGGAGATCTTCAGAGCTGTGACATCCTCTCCCTTTCACTGCTTACACAGAATGATGATGTCACAACTCTTCAGTGAAGGAACACACGCTTCCTGGTGGGAGAGACACACCTACTGAGTGAAGAGACTCGCCCCTGGATTTGAAGCTGTAACAGATAGAAACAGCTCAAGTCTGTGAAAGCGTGTAATGTAAAAAAAAAACCTTTAACATGGTTTCCGGCTATTTGTTGCTTCTGTGTCTATGAATCCTTTTTCGGTATAACATGTTTCTTCGCTGATGAAATGGTGTAATCTACAGGAGAAATTTACTTATTTATAGTATCCATTATTTCTTTGCTATAAATTAGGACTTTAACAACTTAGCCAGGACACCTAGATGTGGCAAAAACTTTTTTGTGCATCAGTCTTCTGTTTGTTATAACTTTAATTATGTTATGTTTCTTATACAACACTTTTCTTTTTGTGTTTCAGGGACTTATTAGGGTCCTCTTGCTAGAGATAGGCCCCAATTTTGGATTGTCCTTATCGGAACGATTGGGGTATGCTCACACAGCGATTTTTGGGCAGTATTTTATCATGTTTAAAGGGGATTTGCCGAGAGACAAAGATTCTTACCTCTCAGTTTAGCCCAGGCAGAATTACAACAAATCACGCTGAGTCATGAAGCTGCAGGGGAGAGAGGGAGAGGGGAGGGGTGAGTGAGGAATCCAAGGGAGCGTCTCAAAACTTAAGTGAACTAATAAACAGTACAACAGTGGATTCAATACAGCAAGACATAGCCTGATAGACTGCACTGTCAGGAGAAACCTTATCTGCTAAGAAGCTAATGTAATGTAAACAAATCACGAAGCAAGAGACAGACGCACACAGACACACACAGCCAGAGCACAGAGCTGCATAAGGGGATCCTGTGACATGTTCACTCAAATAATCAAACTATAACTTGTGAATTCTGTATACAAAAGAGAACACCTATTCTAAACAGCAGATTGAAAGCTTCTTCATCAGATAAAGCACGGATCTAATAACACTACAGCTAGTTACTCTGTATACAAAAGAAAACATATTGCTACCCGGTGCCTTAAAAGACCATTCATTTTGCCTGTCATCAGATAAGAAGTGATTCACGCAAGCACGGCCTTTCAGCTCCTGGGTCGTGACTAGGGGAAGCTTTGTGGTAACCAAGGGGGATTGAGAAATGCTGTAGCTCTCAGAGTTTTCACTTTTTTTAATCACATATATTTAGAAAAGTGATTAAATACCCATTTTGGAGGTTCCCACGTCAACATTACATGGTGGCAAAACCCCTTTAATGTGCTAGAAAAAGGCCCAAAATCAGCCTCAGACAAGCTTAAAACCTTTATGGAATATAATGTAAAATACGCCTTGTCGTTCACATGAAGTGTATTTCACAAGTATAATTACGAGCCATTTTTAGACTCAATTAGAGCCATAAATATATGTGACATGTCAATTCTTGAGGGTTTTTTCGCTCGCAAAATCCCCAAAGGAAACACTGGGGATGAGATTTTTCAAAATACGCTTAAATATATGGCTCTAATCAGGCGTTTTTTTAAGCAGATTTGAAAGCGTAAATTACACTTCAAAAAACACTGTAAACGTACCCTTTATCCTGATTTCATTAGGGAGAGTCTCTCTTTTAGCAAAAAACTAGGTTCAGTTCAGTGTGCTTTTATTTAAAAAAAAAACACTACAGTTTTTTGGGCCATATTCACAGCTCAACGGCTTGACTAGACTGAACCCAGTAGCAGGCATCTCTGACCCATATGCTACCTGGGAAAAATTTACAGGTGCAGCTAATTGCTGAGCAGCAGCTCACACTCCCCACTGCTAGGGGAAACAATTAGATGATAAAAAAAGAACTGAATATTAACATCATACCTGTCCACACCAGCATGCAGAAAAGCCACAGTATAATGCATGGGGAGATTGCACAAATGCCAATAAAACAACCACTCATATACTCTCAATGCATGAGGCGGGTGGTTGCTGGTACTACAATTGCATATAAATAAGGCGATACAGAAGGGTGCCATAAATACAGATACGTGTGGTACACCTTGCTGGCTTACAACCTGTTAGTGAAACCCATACTATTAGATTAGGTAGGATATAGGCCAGAGAGGCCTGCTACTGGGTTCAGTCTAGTCCAGCCATTGAGCTGTGAATATGGCCCAAAAAATTTTAGTGTTTTTTGAGTAAGTAATGTCCCATTTTTGTATGTTTTTTTCTGCTTTTATTTAAAGTTGTATTTTATTCTGGGTTAAGGAGTCCATTAAGCAGTCTTGTCCGCGATTGACAGCCATCTCTGTATGTACACGCGTACATGAATGAGTGCCAATCAGTGATAACACTGTCTACTGAACTCCCTACCCCAGAAAAAGCAGGGATTTAAATAAATAAAATGCAACTTGTACAGAATCTCCACAAAGTTATAGATCAATCTGCACAGATCCTTCTTCTCTATAATAGGCTACCAGCAGATCAGATAACTTTCATTGCAACGGGTTCCTTTAATGACTTGCTTATTGAAAAGAAGTTGCAATATTTGGCTGTTGACTACAGTAGACTAGACATGTAGCTCCAGAAATGCAGATTTGAACAATAATTGTCTAATGCAGCTATCACGTCGTACAGATGACTGATCAGTGAAGCGCCAACTGCTCTAGCCCCAGCAGACGTTAAAGGCATAATTAAATAATGATTAGAGGGGTTTTCTCATGATTTGACAGGCATCTTATGCTTTCTCTCGCTCAGTTTCAAATCCAAAAACCGGTCTCTCCTTCCAGTAGGCTTGTTTTCTCTCACTGAAGACTGGTGACATCATCACACCCCTTCCCTGCTCCCTCCTGAGTCATCATCATCATTCAGTGGAAGGGAGAGGATGTCACAGCTATGCAGACCTCCTGCAATGGTCAGTTCTCATGCCTGAAGAGCCATCACCTCCTTCCACAAGTTCCTTGTAAGCAGAACATATGCATTGGTGTAAAAAGTTATACATACAGCCTGAATTAATTAAACTAATGTGAGAAATGCTAACTGCTTTACCTCTTGCCTAAAAGAAGATGGAGAGCAGAGTGTATAAGGCTGTGTTATATGGATGTGTTACATCTAGCAGGTAAAGAGACTAAGTAACTGCTCAGGTCCTTCACAGTGAGAGGAGCATAGAGAGCTCATGCAGCCTTTATTACATAGCTCAGAGGGAAGTGAGAGGCAGATAATGAGTACACACAGACAGCAGCTAGCACAGAAAGTTCAGGTAGCTAGTTTCAGTTTTACAAAGCTCAGAGGGGAGTGAGTAGAGACAGCCAAGCACAGCACAGAGAGTGTGGGCCTCGCACAGGAGGCATGACCCGGCCAGGGTTAAACTAAATATCAACAAATGGGGTGTGGCCTGACCCCAGGCTACAGTTTTAGGTGTAGAACACACAGATTAGCTATTAACTGCTATACTAAATGATTTAGACAATACAGACCAATTGCAAAAGTGCTTATTTTTACTGTCCCCATTAAGAAGCCCTTTAAGCTTTACTTTCATACAACCCAGTTTATATTATTCTCTTTTCTACTTGTGGACATATTTAAAGGGGTACGGGCAGCCTTAGAAAATAAAAAAGCTTCTATTTCACCTCACTTCCAAGTGGTGACATCTGACAATGGCAAGTGACTACAGCAGCCAATCAGCTTTTGCAGCAGTGACGTCCCATTCAGACAGAGCCAGGAAGTAAACAGTAAATTGATTTTAGCACCTTAAGATGTCCTCAAATGGCACTTAAAGAAAACCATAATGAAAAGGAGACCCTAAATTCAAATAGATGCTCCTCCTAATCTGAGACTTGTGGTTGAGTCAAATAGCGCACTAGGGCCACATATGGGATATTTCTAAAAACGGCAGAATTGGGGAAATCAATATTGAGTTACATTTTCTTGGTAACATCTACTGTGTTCCAGTAAATAACAGCTAAAATGTGAAAATCTGCAAAAAAAAAAAAAAATGGAAAATTTTAGATTTCGTTTCCACTTTGCTTTCATTTCTGTGAAACAACTAATGGGGTAATAAACTTCCTAAATGCTGTTTTGAATACATTAGGGGGATAATTTCTTTGATGGAGTCATTTATGGGGGTATCTAACATACAGGCCTTTTAAAGCCATGTCAGAACTGAACTGGTCCCTAAAAAAATCTGTGTTGCAAATTTTCTTGAAAATGTGAAAAATTACTACTACATTCTTAAGCAAATTTTGCAAAAAAGACAAACAGATGTTTAAAAAATGAGAACATAAAAGTAGACATTTGGTATATGTTCGTTATACCACACAAAATAGTTCAGAACTATCTGTTTTACACAGAAATGTTTGAACTTATAAGTTTTTTTCCCAAATATTCATGATTTTTTTCACAAATAAACAAGCATTGTATGGACCAAAATTTATTACGAACATAAAGCCCAATGTGTCACGATAAAACAATCTCCGAAGCACATGGATAGGTAAAAGTACCAAACAGTTATTCCCATATAAAGCGTCAGATTTGAAAGATGGGGCTAAGGAAATGGCATACCAAACAATATACTTTAACCCCTTAACGACCCTGGACGTATGAGTATGTCCCAGGTTCGCTAAGGGGCTTTGCAGGAGGGAGGAAAGAGGGGAGGGGAGGGGGAGGGGGAATCGCTCCGCGTTCCCGCCACACAGCCGCCGGGAGTTAGCGGCTAATTGCAGCTAACACCTGGCGGTCACAGGGACTCCGACCGTAGCGAAGAACGGTACGCGGCACCACTTTCATTCATTTAGGCGCCACGGCATTCCAAGCTGTAACCGCCGGGTGCTGAACATGACAGCGGGAAACCTTGTGAAGGCCTCAGTCGCTGCTGTATTTTGAATTTCCCCACTTCTGGCACCAGGCAGGAAGTGGGGAAACCGCCATCTTGGTACACCCGAATGCAGTGTCTTGGCTGTATTAACGATTGTGGTGACGCCCCCTCGGGTGACACAATGTTGAAGTAAAAAAAATAACGTTTTAAATTGTAAAAAAAAAAAAAAAAAAAGTATTCAAAGTTTAAATCACCCCCTCCCCCTTCGCCATTTTACAAATAAAAAAATAAAATAAAAAGTTGCACATATTTGGTATTGCCACGTCCGAAAAAATCCGATCTATAAAAATATAACATCATTTATGCCATACGCTGAACGGTTTTTTGGTCATTTCACGTCCCATAAAAACTGGAATAAAAGTGATAAAAAAGTGGCATGCATTCCAAACTGCAAGCAATAAAAAGTGCACTTCAGCCACAAAAAAAACGCCCCTCACTGACGTCCACAGTACAAAAAAGTTATTGGTCACACAAAATAGCTGCACAAATTTCAAAAATAGAAAATGTTTGAAATTTTTTTACAGTACCAAAACATAACAGAAACCCTACATATTTGGTATTGACGGATGCGTATCAACCTGTAGAATACATATAACACAGATTTACCGAGGATTGAACTCCGCAAAAGCAAAATACCCGCAAACATGGTGGAAATAAAAAAAAAAAAAATTCACAATTTGTCCCACTCGGAATTCTTTTGCGGTTTCCCAGTATATTCTATGGTAATATGAATAACACCATTAGAAAGTACATCTTGTCCCGAAAAATAAAAGCCCTCATATATCTATGTAGGTGAAAAAATAAAAAAGTTATGGCTATGGGAAACAGAGGAAGGAAAAAACCAACGTGTCAAAAAGGTCCTTAAGGGGTTAATTTGGTTTACATTTACACACATATTGGACAGCAAACTCACAACTGTTAATGTAAACTGGCCAAATATATTGTAAAAGAATGCTCTAAAACCTACTTGAGGATTTTTTTTCTAGTATTCTACACTATACAAAAGAACAGCATTTTTTAATAGAACATATTCTTGGCAGTGATTTTTATTTAATTTAATTTAGTACATGCCTTTTTACCCAAATCCTATAGAGAAGCCTCTGGAAACAATGCCAGAAAACTCAGAGTATGCTACCTCTCAAAGAGAAAAAAATATAACACACATACTATGGCAACTGTGCCAGACTTCAGACATGCATGCCTTACACCACATTTATTACTTTTGTGACGTGTCTAATAAAGGGCGTGGCTTAACATGCATCATTATGTGGCAATATTTTGTGGCAACTATTGGCACAAGCTAAGTCAACTAATGAGTATTATGAATATAGATAAAAGTGCCTAAACAAGTGGCAGATTTATTAGACAGAATGAACTACTGTGCTGAATCTGGAATATCTAGTCTAAGGCCTCGTTCACACGGCTTATTTTGCCGCGGATGGGCGTCGTACTCCGCGTCGGATTTGCGCTTCAGTACGGCGCCAATCCGCGGCAGCAATTACGGTAATCCACTGCTCTCATAGAGAACAGTGGATTCCGTCGCTCCTCCCCGCTCGGCGAATCCGCCGCGGGGGGAGAAAGTGACATGCACATTATTTACGGCGCGGACGCGGCGTAAACAATGCATTGTCTATGGGGCCGGGAGCGGAGCCCCCGCCGCGCTCCGGCCCCGCCCCTGTCCCGCCCCTTATTCACGGCGGATTTGTGAGCGCAATCCGGCTCACAAATCCGTTGGGAATAAGCCGTGTGAACACGGCCTTAGTTTACATAGTCTAAACATTAGACAGTTTCTGGTTTTCAAATTTTCAGTAATACCATTTTTGGTTTTATGCATTTTTTTTTTATTGTTTTG
>JAODAL010004977.1:122500-147500 GCA_025379985.1 Phyllomedusa bahiana
ATTAAGGTAGAACATAAAATATATTAATTGGCTCATGATGCTGAGAAAGCGTAGGGACTCATGAGGGATTTCCTCAAAGCCTGTCCCTTGACCACCCTCCAGCCGGATGCTTCTTCCTCTCTCAATCCCCTTATAGAGATGAAGGCGCTTATGGAAGTCCTGAAGGACCTTCCCTCCGGGAAAGCTCTGGACCAGATGGACTCCCATACCCCAATTTTAAAGTCTATTCAAGAACCTTGCCCCGCCCCCATATGCTCTCCCTCTATAATTCATTTCTCAAGGGCTCTCACATTACTCTCATTCAAAAAGCAATGAAGGACCCGGCAGATAGCACAAATTATCGCCCCATGGCACTTGTAAATTCCGAATTAAAAATAGTCACCAAAATCCTAGCAAGTAGATTAAATACATGGCTACCCCAGCGGGTCAATAAGGACCAGGTTGGGTTTGCTCCATTCAGACAGAGGGTGGGCGATGGGGGGGGGGAGGGGGGAGGATGGGACAATGACAATACCAGAGGGACCACAGACTTAGTTGAGGTCTTGAACTCTTGGACAGGACAGGCCCTCCTCTTGAGTCTAGATGCCGAAAAGAACTTTGACAGCCTGAGTTGGCCTTTCCTATTCGAGTCTGGTTGCTTTTAGTGGCTCATTCCTAAAGGCTATAATGGGACTTTATGCCTCCCCATCTGCCTCCATCAAACTCCCCCATTACACATCTGAAACCTTTCAGATTAGGAATGGAACGCGGCACGGTTGTGCCCTGTCCCCACTCCTATTTGCCCTTTGTATAGAGCCCTTAGAGGCCTCTGTCAGGGGCAACCCTGATATTAGAGGTGTGTTAGTGCGAGACAAGGAATTCAAGCTCTCCCTCTTTGCAGATGGCATTCTACTAACCCTCACAGACTTGCATACTACCCTTTCTTTGAAAACAATTTAGTAAATTATCAGGATATAAAATGAATACATCCAAGACAGAGGCCGTTCCTATCAATATCCCATCGCCTACTCCTCCCTCAAGAGTAATTTTCCCTATTTTCCCCTTCTCTTAAATACTTAGGCACCTTTATAACAAATAGACATGAATCACTATATAGCGCCAATTTTCCTCCCCTATTTAAAGAACTGAAATGCACTCTCCAAAAATGGCATTCCCTACCCATCTCTTTCTTTGGCAGAATAAACTCTGTCAAAATGTCCGTTTTACCAAAGCTTCTTTATTTATTCAGAACTCTTCTCGTAGCAGTCCCTCTTCACGAGCTGCGATCACTCCAAGCTGCCATTCTACTTTTCATCTGGTCTCAGGGCAGACACAGTATCTCTAAGAGATTTTAATGACTACCAAACAGAGAGGAGGACTTGCTGTCCCTAATCTCCTTAACTATTACCGAGTTACCCACCTCCGTTGTATCCCAGCTTGGTCAACTTTATGTTTGTACTCTAAGGCTATGTTCACACGGCTTATTTTGGGATGTATTTCAGCCCATAATTCGCGCAGTACTGCGCAAATTACGGGCTGACATACGTCCCAGTCATTACGGTAATCCACAGTTCTCATAGAGAACTATGGATTACGTCTCCTCACCCTGCTCGCACAATACGGCGAGCGGGGAGAAAGTGACGTGTCAATTATTCACGACGTATACGCGCCGAGAATAATGAATGTCTATGGGGCCAGCGGGGTGCCGCCTCCTCCTCCCCCTGCTCCCGAGCACACAGCGTAATTGCGGGGCGAAATACGTCCCGCAATTACACCATGTGAACATAGCCTTAGTGGATGGAAATTGAAAAACTCTGGATGGCCCCTATCCACCCTAATGCCTACCTATGGCATGCACGACCTCTCCCGGATAAAGGGAATTTCTTGGGCCCTATGAAATTCACTCTACAAATCTGGAACTCTTGTAAAACTAAATTGGGTTTGGCCTCCCAGACCTCCCCCATAGTGTCATTTATTTGTACGCCTCTGCTCCCTACAAGCTCCTCTGGCTATTTTGCTCGCCCATGGTTGGCGCGGGATTTATTACATTTTGTGGATATCGCGGGTGCCGGAGTAGAAAATTAATTCCCTTTGAAACACTCCAGTCGACCCATAATCTCCCCCCTCACCAGATCGAGTTTCCACCATCTTCAAAATAATCACCTCTTCTTTTCTCTCTATAGTTCTAATTTGAGTGGATATGTGAACCAGTTGCTTTGACAAAAGATCATATTTCCACCATTTACCATATGCTGTCCGACTCCCAGATTGATCCAAATTCGACTCACAAATATATGGACAGGTGGGAGCTCCACATTGGCAGATCCATTCCCTCCTCTACTTGGCAGGCTATATGGAAAGCTGATCTTCTACCTGTATCACTCAAAAAGAAAATCTTTATAAAAAAAGTTTAGTATCACACCCCTGACATCGTACATAAATGAAATCCACAGTTTCCACCTGCCTGTTGGTGGTGTAATTACACAATGGGCTCACTACCCCATATATTTTGGGACTATCCAATTCTCTTCCCATTTTGGGTATAGGCGAGAGATTTTATTGGCAAGATTTTAGATGTAACAATCCCATTAAACCTTCCCAAACATAAGGCTAATCTCATGCTCCACATCTTCACTGCGAGCAGTGTTCCATCTTGGGAAAATGGATACAAACCCTCCCACCGGACATCTCACAGCTAGGGAGGTACGCTAGATGGAGCAACTGACAGTCTCCTTATACAATAGGCTTGATCTCTTTCACAAAACGTGGCCTATTTGGGACACATACTGGATTCTTAACCCACCTGATGTTTGAATCTGAAAGGCCCAATACAGGTGCCATTTCCTCCTCCCTTCTTCCCTCCCTTTGTCTTTCTATGTCTCGTCTAGATTTCATATTTCTTGTATGTTTACATACTTCGTATGTTTTTTTTTTCCATCTACTTTTATTTGACAATGTTCCGTTGCTCACTTTAGGGGTGCATATCCTTTCATTCTTCTAAGTAGTTTGCTAGCTGACATCTATAATATTACACTGTACCACCTACTTGTAGATATGATTTAATTGGTACTATTGCATTTGTGTTACTTTCCATCACTAGTATGCCATTAATCTCTTCAATAAAAACTAACCAAATGTAACAACAACGAAAAAAACGCAGGGGGGAGCACAGAAACATTTATCTGGTTACATAGTACAGTTGAAAAAAGACCAGTATACAACAAGTTCAACCAAGGGTGGGGAGATTATAACCTTACTGATGAAGACTTTGGAAACCATAAGTCAATAACCAATCTGCCCTAAGGAAGAATTTATTCCTGATCCCAAAAGTTGCCATCAGACTGGGTCCAGATATTTTACAGCTACATGCATACTAATATTGTTTAGTTTCAGGTAGTAATCTAAGCCTTTTTTAAACCCTCACCTGTTCATGCTGTGACCAGCTCCACAGATTCACAGTTCTCATGGCGTAGAAGGATTTTCTCCTCTGGAAATTGAATCCTTTTTTCTCCAAATTAAGGGATTGCCCCATTGATTTTTGAGGGGGCTTTATATGAAATGGCTTTTCCTCATACTTTTGGTAGAGGCCATTTAAATACAGGCAGTCCCCGACTTACTTCGTTCCGACTTACATCTCTCCCCTAGTTACGAACGGGAACCATAACGATGCAAGCCAGGGACAGCCACCGGGCGCTGCTGTGGCCCGGGCGCTGTCAGCGATCTTCGCTGCTGTATGCGACTCCTGGGAGCGCATACAGCTGACTCTCCACTCTGCGTCCGGGCACTGGCGGGGATCGCTTCGGCTGTATGCGACTCCTGCCGGACTGCATACAGCAGAAGACTCTATTGCGGAGCAGAGAGCGAGCGCTCCCTGCTCCGCAATAGAACTCCGGAAGGCCGCAAGCAGACCTGCGACCTTCCGGAGTCTCCGGCACAAGCAGCGTGCGATGTCATCACGCTGCCTGCGCGGCCTGATGACATCACCGGCCTGTGCCAGAAGACCAGGAGTCGGACGTGAGCCTCGGCGCAGCGGGGGAGTATTTATATTTGTCCATCTATACCTGCCTATCAGGAGACATATACCTGCCTATACCTGCTATGGGAAACATATACCTACCTATGAGGGGACAAACCTGCCTATACCTGCTATGAGGGGACACATACCTGCCTATGGGGGACACATACCTGCCTATGGAGGGACCTATACCTGCTATGAGGGATATATACCAGCCTATAATTACACAACATACATGTACTAAATATATTGGTTCCGACTTACATACAAATCCAACTTAAGAACGAACCTACAGTCCCTAACCCGTATGTAACCCGGGGACTGCCTGTACTTAAATTAATCATGTCTCCAGTAGTCGTTTTTTTCTTAAGACTGAAGCATATTCCAAGTGAGGTCGCGCCAATGCTTTATATAGCGACCATATTGCATCCTTGTCCCGCAAGTCCATGCCTCTTTTAATACACGCCAATATCTTACTTGCCCTAGAGGCAGCTGATTGACATTGCATTCTGTTCTGTAGTCTATGATCTACAAGAACGCCCAGATCTTTCTCAACAAGCGATTCTCCAAGTTTTTCTCCCCCTAGGACATATGATGCCTTCAGATTATTAGTACAAAGATGCAGAGGATTACATTTACACACACTGAACCTCATTTGCCAAGTAGATGCCCAAACACTCAGTGTGCCCAGGTTTGATTGCACTTTATGAACATCTTCCATAGATTGCACTACACAGCTTGGTGTCATCTGCAAAAATAGAAACCGTGCTATTAAGTCCCCCCACTATATCATTAATAAATACAGTGAATAAAAGAGGACCTAATACTGAGCCTTGGGGTCACCACTTATAACTGAGGACCATTCAGAGTGGGAGTCATTTATCACCCCTCAGAGTACAATGGTCATTAAAGGGGTTGTCTCCATACAAGGATTGCTTTTTATGTTAAAGATCTTGCAAAAACAAGTCACTTTGTTAATGGACATATATTACAGTGTCCTAGCTATTCCTAGATAGCCCCTCTGGTATGGGCTGCATCAGCTCCTCTGGTCGCTATAGTTACAGACCTGTTTGATCTCTCCTGATAGGGTGCCAGCACTGGTTGCTATAGCTACAGACCTGGCTTCTACTGCAGCCTAGTGGAAGCCAGTAAACACGCCACTGAAAACAAAGAGAAACCAAGAAAACAGGTCGGAGGAAAGATGAATCAAACTAGTGAGATAACCCTATAAAGGCCTCTTCGGAAGTGGTTAGTAAGGGGTAATGAAGCTGAGCCGCGATACCAGACTCGGCTCACGAACAGGTGTGGTGCAGTTATTATTTTCTAATCACGCAAATCCCTTTACATGTAGACTGGGACCTGCTCCTCGTGCTGGAGCTACACACGAGCCTTTTGAAGAGTGATCACCGCACTCCACATTTTGTTTACGCAGTAGTCACGCTTACATACAGGGAAAAAAACAGGATCAAAAAAATGAATAGCAAACAAGTCATTTGTCTGACCTGTCACGTAAAGTATGTCAGGACTTCAGCAGCATGATGGAAACCAGGCGCCGGCCGTGTGATACGACTGCTGCTGTTTTCAGTTCACTCCAAACATCACCATGCAGAGTGCTTACAAAACTCTAATACTGGCCTACAGAGACACCATGTACCACCATTAAGAGTTTCTGCATAATGCTTACCTAAAGGGGTTTTACTACAAAGTAAAAATCCTAGTGCTGGACGCTCAGTGAGCTGACCATGCATGTGAACGAGGAAGGTGACGCTTGTAGCTGTCCTCCTTATTCACTTCTATGTGAGCTATCAAAGACAACCGTGTGTGTGCGCTCATCTACGTTTGAAAGCTCCCATAGAAGTGAATAGAGAGAACGGCCATAAGCACCGCCCTCCTCATTCACATGCATGCTCACCGAGAGGCCAGCACTGAGGGGAAGGAGAGGGGGGGTTACTTTGTGGTAAAACCCTTTAAAGACATCGGGCAACATGTATGAATTCTGGCACTGACAGGCCAGTTCTAAATAGCTTTAAGGCAGTGTAGACTGCGCCAGAATGTATGAACCTGTTCTTCTGCAGGTCATACATACAGGTGCAGTCTAGTGCCAATACGACAACTCAGGCACCACCTTTACCCTGGTCTGGCTGTTCTAACTGTTCTGTGCCTAGGTTTTGGAGTCAAAGACTCATAAATGTGTCTACTTCTACTAATGTGGTGCAACACGCCCAGAACACCCTAAAACTTTGGCAGCTAAAAAGTGTCTTTGCCGCGGTATCGAGGCACTTATCGTGCCATAGGTTGGAGTGCACCTGTTCATACATCTATAGAACTGGTCTACTGCAGCTTTTTGAGGCCAAAATTCTGGCGCAGCCCCGCTCATATATGTCGCCCAACATGTGACATCGTCTGATATGTCTCTTGTAGTAATTACTTGTGTTCCCTGTGAAATAATTCTGGGACATTGTCTCATAACTCTGTGCTGTTCCTCGGTTATTCCTGTTTTACTGAATCAGTCAGCTGGGAGTTACCATCCTGTTTTTAGAGGGCGGTGTCTGACTCTGCCAGCACCTATTGGACAATGTTGTACTGTGCAGGGAATCAGTCAGCTGGGAGTTACCATCCTGTATTTAGAGGGCGGTGTCTGACTCTGCCAGCACCGATTGGACAATGTTGTACTGTGTAGGGAATCAGTCAGCTGGGAGTTACCATCCATGTTTTTAGAGGGCGGTGTCTGACTCTGCCAGCACCGATTGGACAATGTTGTACTGTGCAGGGAATCAGTCAGCTGGGAGTTTCCATCCTGTTTTTAGAGGGCGGTGTCTGACTCTGCCAGCACTGATTGGACAATGTTGTACTGTGCTGGGAATCAGTCAGCTGGGAGTTACCATCCTGTTTTTAGAGGGCGGTGTCTGACTCTGCCAGCACTGATTGGACAATGTTGTACTGTGCAGGGAATCAGTCAGCTGGGAGTTACCATCCTGTTTTTAGAGGGCGGTGTCTGACTCTGCCAGCACTGATTGGACAATGTTGTACTGTGCAGGGAATCAGTCAGCTGGGAGTTACCATCCTGTTTTTAGAGGGCGGTGTCTGACTCTGCCAGCACCGATTGGACAATGTTGTACTGTGCAGGGACACACCAATTGACGCCCAGCTGACAGGCCCTCTTCATGCCTTATTTACACCATCTATCCATAAGACTGTCTTTGTTGTCCACAGCAACCAGAGTTCTGCTTTTTTCCAGTGCAGTAAAAGAAATGCAAATTGAGCTCTGATTGGTTTCTATGGACAAGGACAGTGTTAGATAGCTTTCATAAATTAGGCCCAATATTTCTCAAAATTTAGATTTGGCAAAAGGATGAGTTTGTGAGATTACAAAAGCTGAAACCGCAGATTATTCCAATGCATCAATAAGAAAAGTCTTCATTGAAAAATTCCGGCATTTTGTATTAAAGGGGCTATTTGACTCCCTTTTTAAGCTTAATTATGTTGCAGAGGCAATGAGGGGATGGAGAGGTAACACACTCCCCTCTTAAAGGGACACTACCATCAACATTTTCCTTGTCACATACTGACAAGCAATATTAAATATTATACAGATTTTTTACTTGTTTTGCATAATTCTTTAAAGGACCCCTTTGTACATTACTCTTCCTGACTTCCCTTCTGTGAGCTCTGATCGCACAGCAGCAAGAGGATTGCTTGATGGTCCTTTCTTATTAGCTTTGGTCTGAAAAGTGTACATGAGGGTGGGTTCACACAACATTTCCCAAATACAATAAATTTAACTTTTTTTAGCCAATGCATTTAGAAAAAAAAAAATACAAAACGTATACATTTTTGGGTGTACTTCTGGGGGGTGGGGGTTAAACATATCTGTCTGCCAAACAGGGATACATTTACATAAGCTTGTATCCTTGTTTTTTTTTTTCTTTAAACCAATAAACGTCATGTGAACCCACCTAAGGGCTTGTCCAGACGACGTTTTTGTGATCCGTTTTACGGATCCGTAAAACGGATCTAACAATTGTCAATGTGTTAACTTGGTTTAATGGGAAGAGTGCATCGCTGTTACAAATTTCATGATCGCCATGCGCTTTTCACGATCCCTTTCGCATCCGTTTTAAGAATTGACATGTCAATTCTTCTTGCGTTTTACTCAAGAGAAATCCCGATAGGAAATAATGGAGTGCGCTTTTGGCATCCCAAAAGCAGATCCAAAAGCGCAGCATACGTTTGGGTGCGTTTTGCATCCGCTTTCGATGCCAAAAACGCATCCGTAAAACGCTTTGGATTTAAATTAAATATAAAATTTTAATATTAGTTTGGTTATATTTTGTTTATAAATGTATATAAATATATTTTATATAATGATATTTCGGTATATATATATATTATATATATATATATATATATATTATAAAAAATTTTATATATAAATGTATATAATGGTTTTATTTATATATAAATACACTTTTGTATAGTATTTATATATAATATAAATGTCTATAATATTATAAATGTATATTTACATAAATGTAATAAATATATATGTATACTAAAATATTTTTAGTTTATAAATGATTTAGTTTATAAATGATTGTTATTAATTCATTTACATGGAGTGGGTTTGAAAACTATTGGTTGATTTTTTTTAAAAAATAGGGGGGCGGGTTCTAAAATCCCTTTGGTGTATTACAGTTGATTGACACACAAAGGTAAAAAAAGGGTTTTTTTTCTTGGTCAGTGAATAGGTTATATTATATTTAAATTGCAGTTTGATAGGTTGATTTAAATAAAGCATTGAAAAACCGGATCCAAAAAGGATCCATAAAACGCATCCAATACGCATCCAAAACGGATCGCTGTTGCGTTTCTGGATTCGCTTTTTGGATGCAGTTTGCATCCAGTTTTCGCAGGTTAAAAACGGATCCGTAAAATGCATCCAAAACGGATCCAAAACGTCGTGTGAACAAGCCCTAAACCTGAAGTGCAGCAATAACCTGATGCGATTCCCCCTCCCACCCCAGATCCTCCGTGGCGAACAGATCAACCCATTTTTCTTTCACATATTGCTCATGGTCCAATATAATCTCTTCTATCCCTGTGAAGAGAACACTAGAGCTAACATTGTAATATTTTACAGGTAACTTTCATTTGCGTAGGACTGCCGAAATAGAAAAATATTGCCAAGAAGTCTAAAAAGATATGGATATGTATATATATATATATATATATATATTTTAATATTATATATATAAAATATTATATCTAATTTACCGATGGAAAGCATTGATTTAAAGAGGTTTTCTCACCACATTGATCAGCTGTTCGAGTATGTTCACAAGCTGTGTTTACTCTGTATTTGCATACGCTTTTAAGGACGTGTTTGGATCCATCTGTCGTACCCCAAATATGCATCTAACAAATAGCCATGTGATTTTACATTGCTTTTAATATGAAACACGCATCGGCATTCAAACGAGTGATTGCCGATGCGTGTCTCACTGTGTCTTTCAGAATGTCTTTCGGATCCGTTCCAAAAATTGAAATGTCAATTCTTGGTTCGAGAGACACAGCAGGAGCCCTATTTTAAACTATAGGGTACGATCCTGCTGCATCCTAAAACGTAGCTGCGTGTTGGATACATTTAGGATCTGATCAACACTGCGTTTTTGGATGCGATTTTCAGGTCCAACACAGATCCAAACACGCCGTGTGAACATACCCTTCACCAGTTCCTGGCTGGGCCGTTTACCCCCCTTCCTGACCAGGCACATCTTCCTTTTCCATAGTACACAACGATTGGAACGTTGTAACACTTTCTCGCGCTCAGTTATTGTACAAATTTTTTTTTGCCTTTTTTCCGTGATATGTTAGGCTTAATTTTTATGTTATTTTTAGATTAGTTTTTATATACATTGCTCAAAAAAATAAAACACTCAAACACCACAATGTGACTCCAAGTCAGTTACACAGTTATGAATCAACAGTGAAAATTGATTATGAATCAATTTATGCTTCTATTGTGCAAATGGACAGACAACAGGTAGAAATGATGGGCAAGTAGCAAGACAATCCCTAGAAAGCAGGGGTTCTGCAGGTGGTGATCACAGACTAGTTCTCTGTTCTTATCCTTTTTGGCTGTTATTTTGATCACTTTTGCCTTTTGTCATTGCTCTCACCCCTAGAGGTAGCATGTGGCGGTGTCTGCAACCCACAGAAGTTGCTCAGGTAGTGCAGCTCATCCAGGATGGCACATCAATGCGAGCTGTGGCAAGAAGGTTAGCTGTGTCTGTCAGCACAGTGTCCAGAGCATGGAACAGATACTAGGAGACAGGCCAGTATACCAGGAGATGTGAAGGGGGCCCATAGGAGGGCAACCACCCAGCAGCAGAATGACTTCCAGCAGCCACTAATATCCATGTGTCTGCTCAGACTGTCAGAAAGAGACCCCATGAGGGCCCGACGTCCACAAGTCAGTGTTGTGCTTATAACCCAACACTGTGCAGGGCGATTGGCATGTGCCAGAGAACACCAAGATTGCCAGTTCTGACAATGGCACCCTGAGCTCTTCACGGATGAGAGCAGGTTCACACTGAGCATGTGACAAATTTCTTTTAAATGCACTTAATGAGAGCATCTCTTAACTTTAGAATGCACATGTCCAATTGCTCAATGTTTCAGTACTTTCTGCACAACTTGCTGATCTCTAACAATGAGCTTAATAGCAAAATTCCAAACAGGTGTTTGATCCCTTAATCGCCCAATAAATTTAGGAGATCAATTTGAATTGGAATTTAAACAGTCCTCCTCATGCTGCTCACATTTTGTCATCATGAGACCAAGACAACACCTTAAAATTGATCAACACTACCTCGCCATTGCATTACTTCAAGTTGGATACTCTCAGACGGAAGTGGCCACTGAGTTTAGAGAGTCATCAGCAGGTTGTATCAGAGATACAGAGAGACTGAAAGGGTCAAAGAAAGGCGAAGTAGTGGATGTCCTTTGGCTACATCATACACTGATGACTGCTTCATTGTAAACAATGCCCTACGGAACAAAGTGATGAATACCACACAACTCCAAGCACATTTAAGGGAGGCGAGAGGAAACCAAGTGCCAGTGGTCCTCAGTGCTGTTCAGTGACAAAAGTCAATTCACTCTGAGCAGAAATTATGGCTACCAATGATGCCAAGGAAAGCACTATGCGTTAGCCAGGTCAGTTACCGGTCAGGTCCCCTTCCCGGTCATCTAACACAGGGGTCCCAAACTCCAGTCCTCAAGGCCCACCAACAGGTCATGTTTTCTGGCTTTCCTTACCATTACACAGGGGATATAATTGCTGTCAGTGCATTCTGTGGGAGATCCTGAAAACATGACCTGTTGGTGGGGCGTGAGGACTGGAGTTGGGGAACACTGATCTAACACACAGACCACGCGGATGTAAACTGTTACAAATGGTCTGATGTGACACTTGGTCACCGCTCTCCTCCCTTAAACGTGCCTGGAGTTGTGTGACATTCATCATCCAGTTCCACAGGGCATTTTTTTTTTTTACAATGAAGCGGTCATCAATGTATGATGTAGCCAAAGGACGTCCACTTCTTTATGTGACTCTTCCAGTCCCTCTCGATCTCTCATAAAACCTGTCGATGACACTGTTAGCTCAGTAGCCACTTCCGTCTGAGCGCATCCTGCTTGAAGCCTCACAATTGCTGTTGATCAATTATAAGGTGTTGACTTGGTCTCATGATGTTAAAATGAGAACAGCGTGATGAGGAGGACTGTTTAAATCCCAATTCAAACTGATCCCCTAAATTTATTGGGCAATTCAGGGATCAAAGCACCTGTTGTGAATTTTTCCATTAAACCTGTTGTGCAAAAAAGTACTGAAACACTGAATAGTTTGACTTGTGCATTCTAAAAGGTAAGAGATGCGCTCATTTGGTTTATCTAAAAAAAAATTTGAGAAATTTCATGTTCACCCTGAAATTTCAACAAAAAGCCAAATATACCTACTTTTATGTGAGTAGTGTACATATATATATACACACACCTGTCTACATATATCTATACCATATAGATATATACACACAGTGGGAACAGTATATACTGTATGTGTGTATAATTATATATATATACACACACACACACACCTATATGTTGGGAACACCCTGTGCAGTTCGTGCACACATACACCCACCTATCTACATATAACTATCTGTATATATATATATATACATATATATATATATATATTTCCAACACACACACACAACAAGTGGGAACCGTATATATTTGTATAATTAATTTTTTACGTCTATGAAAAAGTTTGGGTACCCCCATTAATTTAAACATTTTTTTTTCTAAAATTTTGGGTGTTTGCAACGCCATTTCAATTTGATATATTAATAATGATGGAAAAAGAATATTTTCCCGGGTTGAAAATGAGGGGTTTTTGTACTTAAACCAAAATTGCAATATGCATTAAACCAAATTTTGACTGGTGCAAAAGTATGGGCCCCCAAAAAGAAAGTGACCTTAATATTTAGTTAAAAACAGCCTTATCGCTTCCTGTAGCTTTTAACATTCCGGGGGGTGAAAGGGATTTTGGGCCATTTCCTTTTACAAAACAAATTTAAGTTCAGTTAAGTTTGATGGCGCCGGCATGGGGCAGCCCCCCTTCAAAATTTTCCCCCAAAATGTTCAATGATTTAGGCTGGGGGGAATGGGATGGCCATTCCCGAAAAATTGTAATTGTTCCCCTGTATGAATGCCTGAGTAGATTTGGGACTGTGTTTGGGATCATTGTCTTTCGAAAATCCTCCCCGGGGAAACTTCAAAATTCACAAGTCTTTTACTTATCTGAAAATCTGCTATACTAGTTTAAAACCCTCGTCCCCCAACTTTTAAAAAGATTCCCGGTGCCCGGGATTTGGGACACAGCCCCAAAGCATGATGGGAAATCCCAAATTTTAAGTGGGTAGCCGTGTTTTTTTTTGGGAAAGCGGTTTTTGGGACGCAATGCATAACGCCTTTTTGTATGACCAAAAAACTAAATCTTTTTTCATCAGTCCACAGGACCTTCTTCAAAATGAAGCTGGCTTGTAAATGTGCTTTTGCATCCCTCAGGCGACTCTGTTTTGGCGTGCTTTCAGAAACGGCTTCTTTCGCATCATTTCCCCCTACAGTTTTTCCCCTTGTGCAAAGTTGTGTATTGTTGCCCCGATGCACAGTGACACCATTGCAGCAAGATGATGCTGCAGTTTTTGGGAGGTGGTCTGTGGATGCCCTTGATCTTCTCACCATTCTTCTTCTCTCCCTTTTTTGATATTTTTCTTGGGGCCTGCCATTCTGGGTTTAAACAAGAACTGCCCTGTGGTCTTCCATTTCCTTACTATGTTCCCCCCAAGGGGAAAAACTGACAGGTTAAATCTCTGAGAAAACTTTTTGTATCCTTCCCCTGAACAACTATGTTGAAAATTTTGTTTTCAGATATTTGAGAGTTTTTTTTTGGGAGCCCTAGCCACTTTTCACAGGGATTCAAATAGGAGAAAACTGCAATTGGCCCACCTAAATCCCTTTTCTCTCATTGGATACCCCTGGTATGAATTTTTTTTCAAAGCTCGTGAGGTTACAAAACCAATTTGTGCTTTCAGAAAGTCAGTAAAAAGTGTTGGGGTTTCAAATCAATAAAATGTAAGGGTCCCCCAAATTTTTTGCACCAAAAAATTTTGTTTAAATGATATGCACTTTTTGTGTTATACAATCGGGCCCCCAAAAGGGCGACAACCGGCTGCTGTCCCGGGCCCCCGGGCGGTCTGAGAGGCCAGGGGGGGCGGCCACCCCCGGGCAGGCCCCCCCCCCCTTTGTTCACAGGGGGGCCCCTTCTTAATTGTATGACTCCGTGCGACGCGATAAAATTTAAGATGAAGGGCGGGGGGGAGGCTAGCGCCCCCTCCCCCTGCCGTACCTGCTCTGCAGGCGGGGGAATGACGTCATCGCGCGCCCCCGAGCTTCCTTTTTCTCAGCCGGTAGGTGACGGGCGCCGGGGGAGCGCGGCCAGGAAAAGTAATTAGTCAGGGGGCCCTGAACTAAAGGGGGGGCTTTAAAACAAAAGGTTGGGGCCCTGCACTATTGGAGGGGCCCCTACCCAAAACGGGGGGCCCTGCACATTGACGGGGGCCTACAACTAAAGGAGGGGGCCCCCTGCACTATTGGAGGGGGGCCCTACAAGTAAAGGAGGGGGCCCTACAAGTAAAGGAGGGGGCCCTAAAAGAAGGGGGGGCCCTACAAGTTAAAGGAGGGGGCCCTAAAGAAAAGGGGGGGGCCCTAGAACAAAAGGAGGGGGCCCCCTAGAACTAAAGGAGGGGGGGCCCTAGAACTAAAGGGGGGGGCCCTAGAACAAAAAAGGGGGCCCTGCACTAAAGAAGGGGGCCCTGCACAAAAAAGGGGGCCCGCATAAAAAAGGGGGGCCCCCACAAAAAAGGGGGGGCTCACAATAAAGGAGGGCCCTACACAAAGGAGGGGCCCTAAAAATAAAGAATGGGCCCCCTACACAAAAGGGAGGGGGGCCCTACAACTAAAAAAATGGGCCCTAAAAAGGAGGGGCTCTACACTAAAGGAGGGGCCCTACAAAAAAGGGGAGGGGGCCCTACAACTAAAGGGGGGGCCCTACAACAAAAAAGGGGGGGCCCTAAATAAAGGAGGGGGCCCTACAACTAAAGGGGGGGGCCTACAACAAAAGGGGGGGGCCCCACCTAAAGGAGGGGGGCCCAAAACAAAGGGGAGGGGGCCCTACATAAAGGAATGGGCTCTAGAACTACAGGAGGGACGAAAAAAACACGGGGGGCCTAAGCGCCACACCTGCTTAAGTACCCCGGGGCCCCCCTTTTTCCTATATCGTGGGGGGGTTCAAATTACGGGGGGGGAAAATTTTAGCATTTGGGCCATTATGATGGGGATTTGTACATGGGGGGGGGGGGCACTCGTTGGGAAAATGATAAAAAAATAAGGATTCAGGTGCTTGTGTTAAAAAATTCTCAGGGCGAGGGGGTGGAGGGGGAAGTCATCATGGAGGTCGGGGGACCCGAAAGAGAAGAAAAGAAAAAGTAACGACTCGTCAGACAAGACGTTCCCATAGGCCCTAAATGTAAGAAAAACTATTTGCAAATTTTACCCCTATGGGGGTCCTGTTGGAAAAAATTTTGGGTTTCTTGATTAATGGTTTATATTCAGAAACAATATGGCGGTTTTATTCAGTTTTGTTTGTTGGAGATATGTGGTAAGATGTGGCAATTTTATTAGGGTTTGTATATTTTGTTGTTTTATGTATGTTTGGTATGCTGATTTGGTCTAACACTATGGTGGTGCTATCAGCATTGGTGGGGAAGGTACGGTATTATTTAGTTTTGTATATTTTGTTGGGAAAATATTGGTTGGCTATACTGGGTTTGGTCAGTAACATTTTAGTGGTGACATGTGGGGGTATTTGTGCCCGGGATTTTAACACCTACAAAATATAGATAAACGTACCTTGTATAACCCAGAAAAAAAACAAACCCAAAAACAAGGTGCAATTGCATTTTTTTTTTCTTTTTGACCCCGAAACCCATTTTTTCTTTTCCAGAGTGGTGATGGTTGTGGGCCGGGAGATGGGTGGGGCTCGTGGGAGGACGGGGATGGGGGTGTAAGCGGGGGGTTGGGTGGGCCCCGGAGGGCAAGCGGGGACAGAGTGGAGGGGGGGGCCCAAACCCTCCGCTGTAGGGGGGGCCCCCAAAATTTTGATGGCGGCCCTGAGTAAAATAAACCTCATTTCAATCCGGAAATTTATGGTCCATCATTATTAGTATATCAAATTGAAATGGCTGTTGCAAACACCCAAATTTTTAGAACTAAAATGTTTAAAGATTAATAGGGGTCCCCAAAAATTTTTTCATAGACTGTATATATATTAAATATATATATATACCAAACACACAGGGGGAACAGTATATTTTGGGTAAAATTTAAATATATTATATATATAATAATATATTATAATATATATACACACAACCACGTTGGGAAACCCCCTGTGGGTTCATGCACACATACACCCACCTTCTAAAATTATTATCTGTACATATCATTCTATTTATACACCCAAAACCCAGGGGGAAAACAGTATATATGTGTGTATAAAAAAAATTATTTTTATATATATATATATTTTTATATATATATATATAATATATATACACACACACATAAACACACACACGTTGGGAACACCCTGTGCGGTTCGTACGTGTCCACCATGCGTCTTTGTGCTCCACGTGTACCATACTTGCAGGAGCTTAGATGCCGCACCTCCTACAATCCATCGCGCTTTTACAGGCATGAGGGGACGGGGGGGGGGGAGGGGGGGTCCCTGTCCCCCCCTCCCCACGCTTTCCTCATTGCCGATCACCTTGTTCAGGTAACCGGCGACCACCTGCTGGAAGGGGTAATAATACAGCTTGTTTGCCACCACCTCCGCGCCCATCCTGGCAGCCGCTCTCTTCCTTCCACGCTGTCTCCTCCGGTCCCTGCTCTGCCCTAAGGCGCCATATTTTTTTTTAGTTTTTTTTTTTAAACTGTTAAATAACTTTATTGGTCGCGGACAGAACGTGCATAACTATATGTAGAGGGATTAGGCTGAGGAGAAGTAAAGCTTCCCCAATGTCAATTTGATGGTGTGACCGTGCTCAGCAGCACCAGCTGACGGAGGGGTTGGGACATGTCTGTGACCTGCCGGGGTAGCTGTGTCACCCAGCAATGGACAGGTGTATTCTATTCTGAATACCTCACGCCGGGGTCTTCCCAGTGATTTCTCACAGTGTCACCCCAGAATTTCACCTTTGGGCCGTGTCACAAAAATCACAAGCTCAGAGCACAGGCATTTTTTCTTCTTTTTTTTTTTAGGTTTTTGGCGAAACTAAAGTTTCCAATTTGTGAAAAGTAATGGGATGTTCTCCCAAAGGAACATGCACTGCACAGGTCGGCTCACAACTAGTGCGCGAGGATGAGCAGGACGGCGCATGCGGCCATCCTCTCCATTCACTTCTGTGGGAGCTCCGAATATAGTTATACATGGAACTCCAATAGAAGGGAATGGGGAGGATGGCCACAAGTGCCCTTGTCTACAAAAGAGCTGTGAGCCACCTTTAAGGGATTTCCTTTGTGAAATATCTCTTATATAGGCAAATATAAAACGCACCGCACATGTTTTGTGGCATTTTTTGCACTCAGCATGCTTTTTTGGATCAGTTAGGGTATGTTCACACTGTGTTTTTGGATCTAATTTTGAATCCGTGTTTGTTCAAAAATGCATCCAAAAAAAACGGGGGTCGTCAGATTTTTAAACGGGTCCAACAGCACTAGCTGCAGGGTGATCGTTCTTGAGTTTTAAAAAGGGGTCCTTCTGCATCTTTTGCACCCAAAATTTTTCTGTCAAACTTTAGACGGATCCGAAAAAACGCAATGGTAAAAGCAAAGTAAAAACACATTGCATTTATTAATAGTGTTTGGTACGTTTAGGGGCCACGATGGGTCCAAACACGTATCTTAAAAAGGTTATGCCACCCCGGACCAACACGCCATGTGAACTACCCAAATAGCTTTTCAAGACACTACAAAAACCACATGTATGAAAACGCTAGGTCGAAAAGGTTTTGTTCACAGGCTTAATTGCAGGACGTAATTGCCCCCAAATTTCACCGTGTGGACGGGGGCGGGAGCGGGGGGTAAGCAGGGGGCCGGCACTTCGCCGGCCCCCTGTATCATGCTAGCGGGCGTATCGCCGCTAGAAATACATTCAAATTTTTCCCCGCCCGGGGGCTTTGCCGGGGGGGAGAGGGAGTAAACCTAGTTCTCTATGAGAAATGTGAATTACCGTAATGAAAGGGGCCTTTTGGCCCGTAATTGGCCATTCGGGGTAATACGGACCGAAATACGGCCCATTTTAAGCCGTGTGAACATGCCTTAAGGCGCCCCTCTCATTTTTCCAGAGCACCATATGAAATGAGGGGGGTGCTCTGATTGGTTGCCACGGGCAACAAAGTGAATTTTAGACCTAGACGTTTTTAAATGTGGCCTACATTTCTAAGTCAGGGGTTTCCAAACCGGCCCGGGCTATATTTGCCCTGGGGCTATTGGAGCTCTCAGGCCACAAGAGAGCAGGCTAAAGGAGGAGTGTGCTGATCCCCACTGTTTAATGCTGTGAGCAATAGCTTTGTCACGGATGCCCCTGCAACCCCCATCCGGGTCACAGGGCATCCGTGCCCCCTGCCCAGCGGCGCCACGACCCCGCAATGGGGCGCGGGCGCACTCATTCCCCCATCTGTCCCCCATGTCTTACCCGCCATCTCGCGCTGCAAAACCCTGTCCCGCGGTCGGGCAGTGTTAATTTAAAGGGCCAGGCACGGTAAATTTGGGTATTTCCGGTCGCTGCCACTATTTAAGCCGCCTCTTCCTGGTTACCCGCCGGGTCTTTTGTGCCATTAGCCCACTGAGAAAATGTTCCGACGTCTTGTCTATTACCGTGACCGACCTTTTGCCCCCGTTCCCCGACCCCCGAAACTTTCCCCCCACCTGACCTTCCTGCTTGTCCTCGAAACCCCAAACCTCTGGCCCCGTCCCGACCTTTGCCTGTCCCCCACATGTCTACGCCTTCGTTTTGTACCCGCTACACCCCGGCCCTTCCCCCGCAAGCAAATATGTCAGGGGTAGCGAGTTGGGGAGACTCCCCCCCCAGCAAATCCATCCCCTTGCGTGGGCTCTGGTGAAAACCGGGACCTACTTAGTTCCGTCCCCGGCGTGGCTTACGCCATCGCTTGCGGTGGTCCAGAGGATCCACTATCTCTGACCGTGACAAGTGTACTATAGATTTGAAAGATCTACCTGCGTCCTCCATTGGCAACTGCTATGCAGTTATAGAGTTCCAATGGCTGTCATGATTGTCGAAAGCCTATCAAAGTGACTTAGGTCTGCCAAGCTGTGCCTGGAGGTAGCGCTGGACTGGCTGACAGTTGGCATAATACATTAATCCTTTCAGTCAGTCAGTGGGGGTAACGTTACTCTCTGCTCTGTCAGCTAATCAGATAACAGATGTCCATCTGGTATGTAGGTTACCATAGCAACCTGTGTGCACTCAAAAGCACATAAAAAATTATTTTATCTCATGACTAAAGCAAAATCAACAAAGCAATATATTTTGTAAAAGTTTTTAACAGTCCCTTCATGTTGAAAGCTAATCTTTGTATTGATAAAACCCCCTTTTTTTTTGCCCCAGCTACCACTTGGGACCCCCAATCTCATTTCAGGGGGAATTAACAGACAGCACTGTTTCTTTACCCTTTGGATGCAGCAGTCACATTTACTTTAAGGGATTAAAGGGGTTTTAGTACAAAGTAAAGTTAATGTGAGAAGCTTGCAAATTAAATAATAAACATTTTCACCATTCATCATTATTAAAATTTCTGTACCATTTTTGTTTCAGCTGCTATCTTAGTGATCCATAATATACAGATCGTCTCTAGGACAAACCAGGCATGGGCGGGGCGGGGAGCGGGGGGCCGACACTTCGCCGGCCATAGACAATCACTGCTAGCGGCGTGTATACCCCGCTAGAAAGTGACATGTCAATTATCTCCTCGCCTGGCGGCTTCGCCGGGCGGGGGAGGAGACGTAATCCATAGTTCTCTATGAAAACTGTGAATTACCGTAATAAAATGGGCGTTTTCGGCCCATAATTGGCGCACTTCGGCGCGAAAATTACGGACCGAAATACGGCCCATTTTAAGCCGTGTGAACATGGCCTTAGTGTAAAATCCCTTTAAAAGGTCAGGATTGGGGATATCTCTGATCCCACCCGCAGCTTCTGGTTTTAGCTCAGGGGATGTTCAAACAGAGTTTTTGGATCCGATTTCGGATCCGTTCTGGATCCGAAAATCTCATCCAAAAACGCAACGGCGATTGGATCCTAAACGGATCCAACACGTATCCAACACACAGCTGCCTGTTTGGATGCATGTTGGATGCAGCAGGATTGCACTCTATGGTTTAAAATGGGGGCTCCTGCTGTGTCTTTCGGACCAAGAATTGACTTGACAGGTCAATTCTTGGAATGGATCTGAAACACAAAATGAAACAGGCATCGGCGACCAGTCGTGTGAACGCCGATGAGTGTTTCATATTAAAAGCAATGTAAATCACATTGCTATTTATTATATGCGTGTTTAGGTCCGTTTGGGGTCCGACAGACGGATCCAAACACGCATCTAAAAACGTACGTTCACATGGCTCAACACGTATGCGAACATATCCTAACAGCCATTACCTGCTGCATATGGAGCCTACTCAGTGAGTGATCCCTCTCCATACCCCCTCTCCAACGTCATGCCATAAATATACAGCATATGTCAGCAAAGAGTTAAAAAAAAAAATAAATCTTCACTTAAAATCTGTGCAGCCAATAACCACAATCACAAAACAGCAGTAATTTGCAGCCACAGAATATTTATCCTGATACAGTGACTGTTAGGAGTAATTCTGATAGATGGAAATTTGTTTTATTGGTCCTATCATTTGTCAGACATTACCATTTTCCTTTACTGGGGATTTTGTCCCATTATAGCAACATTTCACTTGATGTGAACCGCCATTCTGATCTTGAAAATAGAAAAACATTTCCCTCTTTGGTCAGACTGAATGCTGCTAGTAAATTATCCCAGATCACCCAGGGTATACGAAATCAATAAAGGCATGAATTAACTGGCACAAGAAGATTAAATTAAGGTAGCCAAACTAGACATTTATTCTGGTTCCCCGGGCAATTGACCTGCGTCTAGGCAGCTTTATTGATGGTGGCTAGGCATCACTAGACACATGAAGTGATCTCCGAACAAGCATTTCCAGCTTTCTATACACTATAATAATGGAAATCACTCCTTGTACATTACCCATTGAAATACAGAAAGATTTTTATTTTTATCACCAATGCTTTCTACTCTTGTAAGAAAACATTTTAGGGCTTTTATGATCGAGGAGATAATGGTCGTCCAAATTCTTCTGTCTCATCAGCACACCTCTGACAAGGCTGCAAGCCATTCTCATCACAAGCAGGACAACGCAGAGCACGGTATGACTCTTTAAATCGGTTGGCTAACATTGAAAACTTGCTCCCGTGACATAAAGAGCAAGGGGCACATCCAGATCCCTTGCACTGTGTGCATTCGTGGGTGTCTTCTTCCTGAAACACAGATAGGACACAACGCAAATGAGGATATTCTACCAGCTGTCTTGGACTCAAATTACTAAACCCATATGAAAAAGGACTTGTCAGTTGTGCTCTGCTTCACCATGAGATGGCCTTAGGCTACCTGATTGCAGTAAACTGTGTTTTATTCTGAAAAAACAAACTTTGAAATAGAGCTGAGAATGGGAAGAGGTGTACCGTCCCAAGCAAAAGGGTCCTTAGTATGGATTCTTTCATTTCAGCTTAAAGGGAACCTGTCACATAGGTTATACCCCCCTTGCTGAGGGCAGCACAAGCTAGTGTCAGTCTTGCTGTTCCCGGCACTGTGTCCCTTATTCTGTAAGAAGCAGTAGTATTAGAGCATTTACCCCTCAAATCTTATTCATGAGCAGGTGTCAGCCCCGCCCACCAAAGACTAGACCCACCCACTGACAGTTATTCACATGTTTCTACCTATTCAATGTAATAGGTTTATCAGTTGAGGTGGGCAGGGCTAGCCTCAGGTGGGCGGGTTTGAAAAAAACTGACACTGTGAAGGACTCTTCGAAGGACTCTTCTGGCTGAAAACTGCAGATTTGAGCATTAAATACACAAAAACTACAGCATCTTACAGAATAAGAGACACAGCGCTGGAAACAGCAGGTCTTACACTAGCTTGTTCTGTCTTCAGCTAGGTGGGCAAAAACTATGTGACAGGTACTCTTTAACTGAAAGGTCTCTCCCAATACACAAACAGTTAAAAGGGTATTTCCACCACAACACATGCTGCGAGAAGGGCCAATGACTCTAAAGTTAGCAATTTTCAAAAGGCATGTTATTAAAAAATAGGTATGTTTTACCAAATAAAGGCCTTTTTGCACCTTTAACTTGCTCTCTTGAGTGTGTGGTTTCAAGGGTGGCCAATAATGCAACCTTATCAAAGACTGTCTGAGAATAAATACCTGTGGCCGGGGCAGGGAGACTAAAGAGGAGTAAACATGAGCGAAAATATGCATCTCCGCTATCCCTGCCAAAGGCAACATCACAGTAACGCTGCATCACTGGCCACCATTAAAAGCATACTGTGATGGTCGGTAACCAAGGAGACAAGTTGAAGGTTCTGTATTAGTCCTGTATTAGCTAATGCATACATATTTCGTAATAAAATAGCTTGCTTCACAGTAACTGGCCCTTCCAGCAGCACTTGCTGTGATGGGAATATTCCTTTAAAATAAACCTGTCAGGTGGTTTATGCTGCCCTGCCTGAATGCAGGATATAATAGGAGGGAGAGAAGCTGAACTCTGTGATATATGGGTTTGCATGATTTAGAGCAGATTTTTTTTCAGTAAAAAAATACAATAAATCCAGACAGGACTCCTAGGAAAGACAGTCAGAGTCCTGCTTACTCTGCCTACATGAACTTGTTTTCGGGGGGTTGCCGATGGGATGACAAAAGTAGCCTCCTCCTATCAAGCCACTGAGTTGCCACAGTTACTATTGTTCAAGCATCTAAAGCATTAACCCCATATGTCATACTATCGGTCACTGAGTATGGATCCTGCTCACGAGCTGAGCCCACTCCATTCAGGGTGGGTGCCAGCTGTTGATTATAGCTGATACCCTCTATAAGCGACCACAATGCAGTGGTCTGTTATGCCGCCAAGTCACCCCTTGACACTATTGATGGTCGTCATGGAAGCTGGGGGCCTTATGATGGCCTCAAACCTGCCTTCTTGCTACTTAGGTAGAGTGTAATAGGAGAGATTGGTCAGGAACTAAAAATACAAAGTAAAACGTTTTGAAAATATATAAAAAGTCATACAAATTTTAAACACCCCTATTTTGTAATTTTATAAACATTTTACAACATCTGTAACGGTCCAATCTATTAAAATAGGCAATAAATAGAATAAAGATAACAATTTACTCTTTTCCAAAAAAGAAAAAACATGTCACAATTGCATTTTTTTCCATTTCACTGCACAAATACTTTTTGGGGGTTTCTCAATATATTCAATGATACAATAACTAATATCATTTAAAAGTATAACTTGTTTAATAAGAAAACAAGCCCTGATATAGATAGGAAAGATAAAAAAAATATGACTCTTGGAAGGGAAGTGGGGGGAGGAAGGGAGAGAAAAAACTAACACAATGTCAGGGTATGTTCACACAAGTGTTTTGGGAGTCGTGCTGATCAGCGCATACTTCCGAAGCACAGGGGGACCAGCAGCCCGCCGGCCCCATTGACATGCATTAATCGCGGGGTAATTTCGGCGTGCATCTCGCCGCGTATTAAGCGCAAATACTTGGCGAAATGCCCACCGAAATTACCCCGTGTGAACATACCCTTAAGAAATATCGTTGCATCAGGAAGGGGTTAAACTATACTCTTAGCCACTGCAGGGAGATATCCGCTGCTCCATCAAAGCACTTTAAATGTAAGGCACAGAGTTAATTTGTGTTTAACCTAGTATGCCATACTGGAAGGAATTAAGAAGCTGTTCATCAAAGAGATTTTGATGACATATTGATACAATAGGCCATCACAGTGTAATCGGTGTGGGTGCCACCGATCTCAGGAATTGGCCCGCAAAAGTTTTGACTCCAAAAGGACTTTCCATTCTGTTCTATGAGAGTTCTGAGTAAAGTCGAACACATGACTCACCGGTGCTCAGAACCCCCATAGAACAGAATAGAGAGTCTTGTGCAGGCGTGACCGGCTCTACATTCTGAGCTGACACTTTTGTAATGCAGGTCCCATAGATGGGACCGATGCCAATTGAACTTTGATGGAATATCCTATCAGTATGCTACCAAGGTGCATAATAGGAACACACTTTTGAGGAGTATTTCTTGACCTTCATTATTAGAAAAAGTCGCTTTTGTAAAGTTGCTGAAAATATCACAACTCCAAAAGAACTGCCAAAAAAGTTTTAAAAATACTGTCATGGCTGAAACAGAAAAAAATACACATGTAGGCCTGTACATTTTAGTCCATTTAATGGTGACCAACATAGCACACACCATGTTTAGCCATATATTGTACTGATAAACCCGTTAAAACAGTGCTTATGAAGTGATCTAAGTTTAAAAAATAGTATGCAGTAATTTTATGTCCACAGTTTTACACATCCGCAACTGTGATATTCAGGATCTTGAATGAATGCGCTAATATTCTTGATGGAGTATTTAAAGGAGCTGTTGCCTCAATAACTGTTTCTATTTTGAGTGTATAAATGTCATAAAGGGGGATTGTCTGCATATAATTAGCAAGAATAAAAGGACTCTTTATTTTTGATGCTTGCTTTCTAGAGATGAAGATTGTAAAAGAGGTGATTTAATATTTTATATATATATATATATATATATATATATATATATATATATATATATATATATATATATATATATATATATATTGTGGCAGAGTGACTGTGTGCAGTTGCAGGTCTCTGCCACTAGGTGGAATACAGCAGGAGACCTGCTGCAGACGTGCCACCGAAGTCCTGGCTTCAGTGGGGGAAGGCAACCATTTAGCGTCAGTAACCCTAGGTTACTGACACAGGTAGTTAGTATGGCCGCTATGTAGCTAGTGACGGGTTGCCTTTCCCGGGACGGTCATAGCATTGGGTGTGAGGCCGTCCCCACGTTCCAGGCCAGGTTTTGGGCCACTCCCTGGATGGCTATAAAAGCCCTTAACCTGCAGGTGTTAAGGGGGCGTGGTCTGCTATTGGAAGCGGAGCAG